>QLOH01001235.1:0-22758 GCA_026901365.1 Sesbania bispinosa | reverse complement strand
TCTGACATATCTTCTACCAGGATTTTTGTCTGACCAGATGTCCTCAAAACACCATTCAATCCACAGTAACAAATTCTTTCTTCAGACAAAGATACACCCCTTCTACTTGATGAAAATGAATTGGAAGACATTCTTTCAAATCAGCACAAACTGTGGTCGATTTGAATTTTTTTTTTTAAAAAAGTCATTAATCATGTAACTCAATTTATAAATTATTAGTGATATGTTAATCAGTCAACCAAATAATAATTACTCAATCAATTTATACCAACGTCTTAAAAATAAAAAACTTTTAAACTAACATCAAAACACCACCAGATTTACATGTTAGGTATAAGAAACCCTTAACATATATAAAAGTAAGAACTGACATAACAGAGATTGTCTTCGTGTATCTCAAAAACAAAACCTAATAACACTCAGTTTCAAGTCATCTATCTAAGTCCCATAGTTTCTAATGGCCCTTCCGAATTATCTTCACATTGAAACAATTTAATCCCTTTATGATTGTTTGAAACAACTCTCTCTCCTGTTCTCAGTCTCATGTCAGACACAAATTGTACCAAGGTTTTCCCAAGTGGCAATCCAATTCCCTTCCTTTTCGCCTCAGCAGAGTACAGGTGTAGGTTTGACCATCTCCAACATGTAGCATTAGCTCAGTCCAGTATTCTCTGATAAATTCTCTCACAAAATTCCTAGGTAGTGGCTGATGACAGGTTTGGTTAATGATTAGGAACTAATACATATTATAACCTACCAAAATCATAAGTAATATAACAAATGAAAAACATGAACTTACCAGAGTCTGTCCACCCTGTGATTGACTCTTATATATAACTTTCTCAAAACTAATAATCCTCTTTTTAACATGTTCATTAACTATGCCAGTATTCTTTTGAAAGATCTTCCCTGCTTCCAACACTTGCATTCACAAGACCAGACTGATTCTCAGTATCACCTCCACCATTTCTTCCACTACGATAAGCTAATGCAGGGGTCAATGTTACATTTGACTCCTCATCCCTTAAATCAAATCGAAATGTTTTACCACCCTCATAATTAAGATACATATACACAGTCTTATTAAAATTATAGACCCTCTTCAAATCTTCAGCTAATTCCCACATCACAAGACTTGTTACCAAAACGCAATAGAACGGTAAACGCTGATCAGAGTTATCAAAAAGCTCTATCCTTTTCCCAAGCTCATTCTGCATTGGTTGGTAAAAGTCGTAGGGAAATGGTACATGGACCTAAATATGAAAATTATGGACACATAATAAAAAACATACATTTAATCATGTCTTACTTCATAAATCTGTTTACATTATAATAAACTAAAAAATTAAACAAACTGCATAAATGTTATTTACCATTGTTGGTTCAATCACAATTCTAAGAGAACCCATCTTCAACCAGAGTTATATGTCACTTTAAACGAAGTCTGAAATAACTTAAAAGCAACAAAAATATTCAATACTTCATTCATATACAGTAAACACAAAACAGAGTAAGGGGACATCAATGTAAGATCAATAATAACAAATGACTACTCAGTTTGATCATTCATCTTAAGATAAAAAAAAACAATACTAACAAATGCAAACTAAGTTTCAGATGGAAATGATAGCCAATACAAGTAAGGATCATTGATCTTAACACAAATAAAATCAATACTCCAAATTGCAAAGTCATTTTTACATGGGAAAAAAAGCCAATACAAAGTAAGGGATCAACTATGTTGAATCAATACTACCACATGCCAAACTCAGTTTCAGATGCACATCAATTTTTATAATTCAACTATACACTACCCATATAAAATCAGGAACCACTGTGACATATACCCTAAACAAAAATTTGAGTAGATTTCTAAAAAAAGCATGAAACAGAGTTAATTCCACAATAAATTCAACCAATATAAAAGGCAACTAATTTTAAATAACACATTTTAGTAAACAAGGCATGACACATGAAGACTGAAGGAAACCCTAAACCCTAAAAATTAAAGCCATCAGAGACGATGACTATCAAATAAGATTGATAATGCATGTCATAAAATTGCAAATACAGAGACAAAGGGAAGAAAATACGATCAAACAACCAAAAAATAAAAAACAAAAACTTTCTCTGTTACAATGTTAAAGGCAATCACGTTTAGGGTTCAGAGATTTCCGAAATAATATAATTGGTGAAAATGACGATCGATGCAATCAAGAGGCATGCATTAACACGAGTAACATTGGAAATAAATAAAACAATGCAGTGAAGAGTGTCGAAAAAACTCACTTTGCTTTCTCACGAAAACGAGGAAAACGAAGAAGACGAGGATGACGATGAGGACGAAGTGAACGATGAAGCTCTGCCTACTTCAAATTCGTATATGAACGAAACGGATCAACCAAAACTGAGTTTTCTGGAATATGAAAGGTCAGGTTTTGTAAGAAGAAAATAGAAGAAACTATACAAATTCCTTTTCAAATAATCGACCGCCAAAGTTTGATTTTTTTACAAATTGGATCTTGGGATGCAACTGTGAATAAATAAAGTTCATAGAAATATTTTTAATTTAAATAAAGTTGATGGGAGATTTTTTAAAATATCAAATGTTTATGGGAGGAAAACATGTAAAGAAAAATAAATAGTAGTTATGACATGTGGCAGAATCTTACAAGTCAGACACTACAATGCACACCGGTGCCCCCAGCTTTGTTAAATGCACCAGAGCAATGACCTTTATTTTTATCTGTATAAATAAATAATATTGTAAATTGAATAACAAACAAAATACTTTCTTCAAGAAAAAAAGAAGAGAATTTATATTTATAACACTATTATATATATATATATATACTTAAGTAGTCATACTTATAGCTAGTACTATTTAGTTTGAATACTACGTGCTTAATTAATCTAAACTCTAATTACTACTTCACTTATCACGCTCATCTAATCAATAAGTACCTAATCATACTCATATTTTATCATTAACCAGGTTAGGATTTTTTGACATTATATCAAATATTTTACAGGTAGTTTTTTTCACTAACCTCTTCAGACTTATGTATAATAAGTATTCTTTTAAACACTTAACCTCCTCAGACTCTAAACCTTAAAGGTTAAAAGAATATATGTTTTTCTAGGTTACACTCTAATTTTCTCTCACTAAGTGTTGATAGGAAAAGAGTAGAGAATGGAGAGCAACTTAAGAATGATTAAATGAACAAAATGTTTAGGATATAGATTTTTTTTGTACAAATAAAGAAAGAAGAAGAAATTAATGTTGCAGCACTTATGCATTCAAAGTTTTCTTAAAGATTCAAAAGTTATTCTTCTATTCATTAAATTATGGGATGAACATTTTGAGAGAGCAATCAAAATGTTCTCTAATAGAATTAATTATTGCTTGAATGGAGTCGTTCCTTTTGATATTCGATTGTTGTAAATTTTTTTTTGAGTAAACACTCAAATTGGTCCCCGAAAGATATGGGGTCAGTCAGAGTGGTCCCTGAAGATGAGAAATTGCAAAAACATCCCTGAGAGATTTACGTCAAGCAAAATAGTCCTTCTGTTAACCTGACTCTGTTAGACTTAACAGAACTGTTGAGGTGGCAGAAAGATTGACTTATTTCAAAATGGTCCCTGGTGGAATGTATCTGATGTGGCATAAAGGTTCACGTCTCATGTTTGATGTGCTTTAAGGGACTAAAATGAAAGGGGTACATAGTTTTGATGAGGACCAAATTGAACGTTTGAAGAAATCCAACTTATTTCTTTCTTCTCCTACCTCGTTGTCCACCATATTCACTTTCTTCTCCTATTCTTCAAGACATTGAGCCTCCAGGCATCAAGGTTACATATTTGTATGTCTAATTTGAATCTATTATATGTGAATGGGTAATGATAAAATCCATAACAGTGCTAAGATTCTAATTCAAAAATAAAATCCTGATCAATCAGTGTATAATCCAAAAATAGAGTCCCAATTAATACAATAACACAGAGTCTCATTACATAAAAAAATAGAAAAAGAAAGTAAACCAAAAAATAGCAGCTACTATCACCGTCATCCCCACGGCCGCCCGCCGCTGCACCTCCGCCGTGAACCACCCCCATCCCTTTGACAGCCGCGACCACCATGAGCTCTTGGCTCTCACCTGCAATCCTGTGCCCTGACTAGAAATTCCCATATCTCAACCACCAGCCTCTCCGCAGCCACACCCAAAACCATGACCTGCAAGTAAAAAAACAGAGGGGGGGTTAAAAACAAAAAAGACTAGAAGAGAGTAAAGAGAAGGAAGAGGGGAAGGTCGTGGGCCTCCTAGTTGCAGCGGCGCCCCTGCGCTACTCGCCGTGCCTCCACCGCAGTGAAAACACTTCTGTTTCAAGACCACCGCACCGTGGCCGCAGTTACTTCGTCAAGCCACCACCGCACGAACCACCAAGCGCACCCTTTCTCCCCGCCGGGGAAACGCGACCCATTTCCCTCTCCGCCGCCGCTCGTCTCCTCCATGCCGCATCGCTGTGCAGCCGTGACCACCACCGCTTCTCCCTGTCCGATCCTCCACCTCCCAGTCGCGACCGAACGGTCGACCACCTGGAGCGCCCTGTTGCGCTGCGGCCACCATCACCTTCGCGGAGCTCCTCCACGGCCTCCTCCCTCTTTCCTCCATGGTCGCCACACACACACCTCTTTTGCTCTCTCTTTTTCTTTCCCCTTTTATTCTCCCTCCTTTTCCCCTTTCTGAACCCTAAATGAGACAGGCAACCCCTTTTTCCCCATTTCCCTCTCTCCCAGTTTTCACTCAAGCCCTAAAAGTGAATATGGTGGACAACGAGGTAGGAGAAGAAAGAAATAAGTTGGATTTCTTCAAACGTTCAATTTGTTCCTCATCAAATTATTGTACCCCTTTCATTTTAGTCCCTTAAAGCCACATCAGACATGAGATGTGAACCTTTATGCCACATCAGATATATTTCACCGGGGACCATTTTGAAATAAGTCAATCTTTCTGCCACCTCAGCAGTTCTGTTAAGTCTAACAGAGTCAGGTTAACAGAAGGACTATTTGCTTGACGTAAGTATCTCTCAGGGACGTTTTTGCAATTTCTCATCTTTCAGGGACCACTCTAACCGACCCCATATCTTTCGGGGACCAATTTGAGTGTTTACTCATTGTTTTTTTGTCATCTCAATGTGATTTACAACGGTTGTACTTTCTATTGTTTTTCTTCTTTTTAGAAATTGTCACACTGTTACTTTCGCTGGTAGAAGATTGACTTTCAAATAGAAAAACTCTTTGGCTAACTCGTCATAGACGATCATCAGGCACTCCTCAACTTTGTTCTTCCTCAGAAAGAACTAAAATTTTACTTCTAAAAAATTTTTCCATTATCAAAAGAGGGGAGAATGTTAAGACAAACCCTCAAATGATTAATGTTTTAATGATTGGCAACCCTTCTGATTAAGTAAAAAATTCAAGCATCATTCTGAGTCTTTTTGCATCTAACCTATTTGCTTAAGTGTGTAGAAATTAGAATTTAAGTTAGATGAAGATTCATTAAAGGCTTACAGATCACTTCATCAAAATATCAAGTCTTCAAAGAAAAATTAAAGTCAGACACAAATGCAAGCGTGTCAGGCTCATACACAGATGATAAAGGTTAGATCAAACTCAGACGTAGAAGCTGAAGTCTAACACAAAAAACACTTAGAAGCATATAAGCTTAAAGAAAGAAGCAAATCATCAAAAACAAATTTCAGAAGCAAAAATGCAAGGCAGAAGCAGAAACATAAACTCAGAAGTAGAAGCACATCTCAGAAGCATAAGCAAATTAAAGGCATATGACAAAGTTGCTAACTTATGCTGATGTGGAAAAATTCTTGACACAAGGAAAAGAGTTGTTGGAGGATTCCCAACGGCTATATAAACGACCACATTCAAATCCACTCCTATAAATAGGCCACATGAGGAACTCATAGAAAGACAGAACACCAAGTTGAAAGAGCCAAATGCTGCACAAGAGTTCTCTCTCTGTTTCATCAATCAGATTCCTTATGACCCACTTCTCTCTATACTGTTTATCAACTCTTTGAGTTCTTAATTGTGGGATTTGTTATTTGTAACTTAGCTTGAGCATGCTAATGCAAATCCACACTTTGTGTGTTTAAGACTCAAGCAAAAAACTATCTTTTTCATCTCATTATGTTGTAATTCCACCAAGTAAGAAGTTGTTTCATGACTGTGGTGTTGAGTGAGCTTGGAGAGGCTGGTATAAAGCTACTTATTAGGTGCCCGGAGAGGCTCTGCAAGGATAATTCTTAGAATCCTGGAGAGGCTTTTGAAGGATAATACTTAGAAGCTTGGAAAGGCTCTTGAAGGAGAATATTTAGAAGCCCGAAGAGGCTATTGAAGGATAAAACTTGTAACTTGTTAAAGTTGTGGAAAATCTCACTGAGGTGGGGACTGGACTTAGCTTTTGTTGATAAGAGTGTTTCAGGAATATGCACTAGAGACTTATATATTTATGAACATCCATCACTTGTATCATATTATTTTACAAAGGCAAACTTATTATTTTATAATATAATAAATGTCCTTAGAATAGTAAGCACAAACTTCATAAGGAATCAAGTAGATGACTTGATCGTGAGAGCTTATGAAGAACTATTCTTAAATAGTCCCTAGTCAATTATCATCTTAGGACAAAGATGCATTTACACTAGTATGTGAGTTCATTGATGATCACATCTCACGGATCATGGATATGAGATATCATGTGCTCACATAGGTACACATTAAGAGTAATGGTGTACTGGACAGACCCACCTTAAGACCGTTGCATGGGTTGTTACATAAGTGTCATGAACGTTTCTTAAATTAATAATGTTATATGAAGTCCTTCGACCTGAAATCACTACGATTCCTACATAGGGAATTATATGTTTTAATTATCATCAAACGTTACCTGTAACAGGGTAATCATAAAGTTGGGTTTTTGGACATATAATAAATTATGTGGTGGAATGTGAGTGCCCTAGATGGGATTTGTCCCTCCTATGTAACAGGAGTTATATCTTTAGGCCTCTTGATAAAGTGAGACTGCAAAATGCATGGCCATACTCAGGAGGATAAATATGAGATATTTATTTTCTGTACAGTCTACTTGGGGATCAAGAAAATATAAATTGAACTATACAAGGTTGACACAATCCATGCCCTTGTGTTCAATTAAATATTTGGACAAAGGGACAGAACATATAAATTATTATAATAAAATAGGATTTATCAAAGTTATTGATAATATCAATATTTGGATAGTGATGTGTTGCTAGATACCGCTCACTATTTATGATATTAAATATAAAAGGGTTTTATTTTAATATTACAACCAAATATTAAAATCCTATTTGGTCACACGCATACAACATGCCACTAGGAAAGGATAATAATTCTAATTTAATTTAATTAGAATTATTACATAATGGGCCAGGCCCATAAGTGTGAGGGTTAAGTGAGTGAGGGGGTAAAACCCTATCCACCACTCTATAAATAGAGCATAAGATGCACTACCCCAGAGACACATGAGCAATCACTTCTTACTTTCTAAGGCTACTAGCAGAGCTGAGGAAGGTTTCCTAGTCCGGCTGTTGGCGTGGATACCAATAGAGACGTGACTACACTTGCCTCGTTTGTAATCCTAATAAGGTACGACCTTTCGTTTCAATACCTTTTTATGCCTTGATTCGTGTTTTCGCAAAACGATTATAACAAGGGACGAAATCCATTTATTTCCGCTGCACCCTGACCACATGCTTGATTCCCTTCAATTGGTATCAGAGCTTTGGTTTGCGATTAACACGTTTTGGGCTTTTAATCTCTTGAATATAGTGATATTCTGGTATTATTATTGTTTAAATCGCAGAACGTTTTTTTGAAACGTCGTTTCGGCGCTTCACTCACGCTGAAGCGCAAGTAAAGCGCATGTGAAGCGGAGGTGAAGCGCTGGTAAAACGAAGCGCTGGTAAAACGAAGCGCTGGTAAAACGAAGCGCTGTTTTCTGCCCTGCAACCTGCGCTACAGCGCAGACTGAAGCGCAGATCTGCGCTGCAAGCGGAGCGCAGTTTACGCTCTTTCTGATACTTGCGCTTTAGCTGCGCTACAACGCAGACTGAAGCGCAGGTTACGTCTTTGATTTTGAATCATTTTATTTTATTCGCTTTATTGATTGTTTTATGTGCGATGTATATATATGTTTATATGTTCTAATGTTGGAGGGTCCTATGGAACATGAAAGAGTTCATGTCTTGGGCGTCAAAGGGTTCAATTATTGAAACCTTGTCTCGACTCAAATATTGGTTGCGATAAACATGCCACTTATCAATTTGCAGACAAGAACGTATTCAAATGATACGAGGGACTCACTCGTTTATCGGTTTGTGAAGTATTCATTTGATGCGAGACACTTATTGATGATTGGTTGAATGTTTATCAAATCTAATTTTGTGTGTCGGGGCGCTGCCCCGCACCCCGCAAGGGGCGGCCTCCCCCGTGCTACCCTGCGTAGTGTGTTATTTCGTATACGCGTAATCAAACCTCGCTAAATATATACATCGTATTATATCATTCATTTTACAATCAATGGATGTTGAGTTTGCATGATGATTGGTTATGGCCTTAGTTGTTTAAATTTAAATACGACCTGCGTGTCGTGCCTTACCTCCTATATTCCTTTTGTAATTCTTTTCTCATCTCTATCCCCTCATATGTTAAACGAGGTTTCTTCCTATTATGTAATGTAACCTGGAGGATAAAGAGCATGGAGTCAAGGGAGCATGTGGAGACATGTGGATGGAGACTTCAAGATTATATGTGATGTAATTTGTATTGGATTTTTAGGAGGCCATAACCATATCATGTGTGTTTGTATGAGATGCATGCTTGTTTGTTAAATGGTTTAATGACGAATAAAATTAAAGCGATCAAATCCCTCGAAGGGAATGTTAAGTTATGTTTTTCATTCCAATGAATAACACTCGTCAAGGCTAGAATGGATTAAGCGTTGGTCTGCCAAAGCAGGGTACATTTATCTATTTTAGTGAGGGGCGATTATGTTTTTGTTAAATGGTTTAACAAAGGAATGAAAAATAAAGCGATCAAATCCCTCAATGCTTATTATGCCTTCCAATGAATGACACTCGTCAAGACTAGAATCGATGAAGAGTGGGTCTGCTAAAGCAGGGTACCTTTATCTATTCTAATGAGACACGATAGGATAAAAGTAATATCCGATTGTCAACCATTGGTCTTTGATTGGGTATATTCAATATGATTGAAAAATCCTGGAGGCACAAATATTAAGTCTTGTTTTGGTTTCCAATGTATGGCACTAGTCTAGGCTTGAATCGATTAAATGTGGGTCTGCCAAAGCAGGGTACATTTATCTATTTTAGTGAGGCGCGATGAAATAAATGTGGGTCTGCCAAAGCAGGATACATTTATCTATTGCCAACCATTGGGTTTTGACTTAACTAGGTATATTCAATAGGATTGAAGAACTTAGAGGAACTAAGTTAGGCATTAATTCATAAGATGAATTAGAATAAGAGTTATTCACCTAACTATCCAAGAGTTGTATGAGATGCAATTGGAAAGTGTGTTCCTACCTAAATAACCTTTTCTTAAGCGATCAGCCAAAGCTGACTTAAAATAAGGTTAAATATGGATCTTGGCCCACTAGAAAATCTAGTGATGGGATTTTTTGATTCTTTATATTGAGGGTTCTTGTTTTGAATCAAAATAGTGGGAGACATATTTATTTAAAGACCTTATTAAATATGTTTGTTATATGATACTTACGTGCATAGCAACGAGCACAACAAGTAACTTTTATTGCGATCTGTCCTTGAGAAGGACAAACTGTCTGGAATTAACTTTCTAGACTGGTATAAGACCTAAGGATTGTCCATAGGAAAGGCTGTATGTCCTGGAAGGGCCTATTCCTGAAACACCCATTGCAAATGCTTCGAAAGCTGACAAGGATGCTTTTAGAAAGCATCTGGATGTTGCTCTCGGTGTTGTTTGCCTTATGCTTGCTACCATGAATGCTGAAAACAGCATGAGAACATGGAGGCGTACAATATGATTGTACACTTAAAGAGACTTTATCAAGGACAAGCTAGGCTTGAACGATATGAAGTCTCATAAGCACTTTATCAATGTAGACTGGCAGAGGGAACCCCTGTTGGTGCTCATGTACTCAAAACAATTGGGTACATTGAAAACCTAGAAAGGCTTGGATTCCCATTAGGCCAAGAGTTGGCCACTGATCTTGTCCTGCAATCGTTGTTGGACAACTATAGTCAATTCTTCATGAACTATAACATGAGTGAATTTGACAAACCACTGCCAGAATTGCTAAGCATGTTGAGAACAGCTGAGCAAAACATTAATAAAGTTAAAGGGAAGACCATATTGATGGTCCAACCTGAAAAAGGCAAAGGGCAAGAAGAAGTTCAAGAAGCCCTATTTCAAACCAAAGGACAAAGGCAAGGATAAGCCTAGTACCTTTGTTTTCGAAGACTATGGGTGGGATAGTTAAGGAAAATGTTTCCACTGTGGCTAATCAGGACATTGGAGACTGTGTAAAGTACCTGGAGGAGATCAAGAAAAAAAGGTAAGTGAAACTTCCGCTTCAGAGATATATGTTATAGAATTCAATTTACCTACTTCTGCATCTTGGGTATTGGATACCAGATGTGAATCTCACATTAGTGTGAATGTGAAGGATCTAAATGAAGTAGGAGTCGACCTACGTGTGGAAAAGGAGCAAGAGTTGTTGCCTTAGCCTTAGGAACCTATTATTTAACTTTTCCAACTGGAGCAGTTATTGAACTGGATGATTGTTATTTTGTGAATATTAATTTCTTTTTTTTGTTTAGACAAAAGTGGTTTTTCATTCATAATAAAGAACAATAGTTGTTCAATTTATTTGAATGATATTTTATGGTTGTGCAAAGTTGAACAATATGCTCTTGATAAAGTTCATATCTATAACATAAGTGCTAAGAGGGTCAAAACAAATGATTTTGAACCCAACTTATCTTTGGCATTATTTCTTAGACCACATAAATGAGAAATGCATATCCAAACTCCACCAAGATGGTTATTTGGACTCATTTGATTTTGAATCAGTTGAGACATGTGAATCTTATTTATTTGGGAAGATGACCAAAACCCCATTCACCGGAAAAGGGTAAAAGGGCTGGTAATCTTCTTTGCCTCATACATAGTGATATATATGGGGGCCATGGGCACAATGGCTAGAGGAGGTTTTCAATACTTCATCAATTTTACTGATGATTTCAGTACATATGGATTTGTGTATCTGATGGAACACGAAATCCGAATCCTTTGAAGAGTTCAAGGAATTTAAGAATGAAGTATAAAACCAACTTGGCAAGGTTATTAAAACACTTCAATGAGATCGAGGTGGAGAATACTCAAGCCAACAAGTTGATAACTATCTAAGAGAGTGTGGGATAACATCTCAACTCACTCCTCCTGAAAACCTATATGGAATAGACTTTCAGAAAGGAGAAATCGAACTCTATTAGATATGGTTCAATCTATGATGAGTCATACTGATCTCCCCGACTCCTTTTGGGGTTATACTTTATTAATAGTTGCCTTCACACTAAATCGTGTTCCATCTAAGGCTATCATAAAGACACCATATGAGATATGGACTGGGAAATGACCTAGTATGTCTTTTATGAAGATTTGGGATTATGAAGCTTATGTGAAACGCCAAGTTTCAGACAAGCTAGGACCCAAATAAGATAAGTGCTTATTTGTGGGATACCCAAAAGAAACTAAGGGTCACTACTTTTATAATCCTAGCAAAAGGAAAGCGTTTGTCGTTATGACTGTTATGTTCTTAGGGAAGGATTCTGTTTCTAAGAAAATGAGTGGGAGGAAAGTAGAACTTGAAGAAATTCAGGTACCACAGAGTAGCAATGAGCCGGTAATGGAACAAGGGCAGATACCACAAAGTGTTGTGGAGCCACCTGCTCAAGTAGCGCAAGACTTGCGTAGGTCAGATAGGGTACGTCACCAACCTGAGAGACATGGTTTCCTTGTGTCTCAGGAAGAGGATGTATTGCTAATGGATCAAGATGAACCGGTGGCTTACCAAGAAGCTCTTTTGAGTCTAGAATATGAGAAATGGCTTGATGCCATGAGATCTGAAATGGATTCCATGTACACTAACAAGGTATGGACCTTGATTGAGCCACCTGAAGGGATAAAACCCATAGGGTGAAAGTGGGTTTTCAAAAAGGAAAACTGACATGGATGGTAATGTAAGTACCTTTAAAGCACGGTTGGTGGCTAAGGGTTCCACGCAAATTCATAGTATAGACTATGATGAAACCTTTTCCCCAATTGCCATGCTTAAATCTATTCGGATCTTGCTCGGTATTGCAACTTACCATGATTGTGAAATCTGGCAAGTGGATGTCAAGACAGGTTTCCTAAATGGAAGCCATCTTGAAGATGTGTATGTGATACAACCTGAAGGTTTTGTTATACCTAAAGGTATATAAGTTGCAAAGATCCATTTATGGATTAAAGCAAGCCTCTAGAACCTGGAATCTTCATTTTGATGAAGCTGTAAAGCAGTTTGGTTTCATTAAAAATGAGGATGAACCCTGTGTCTACAAAAATGGTTAGTGACAACATTTGTGATTTTTTCAAGTTTTGTATGTAGATGACATACTACTCATAAGAAATGACATTCCTATCCTTCAGTCTGTAAAGACTTGGTTAGGAAATTGTTTTTCTATGAAAGATTTGGGCAAAGCGACCTATGTCTTAGGTATCAGGATCTATAGAGATAGATCTCGAAGATTACTTGGCCTAAGTCAAAAGTACATACATAGACAAAGTGTTAAAACGGTTTAACATGCAAGATTATAAGAAGGGATCTTTGCCTATGTCACATGGTATAAGCCTATCTAAGGTTCATTCTCCTTCCAGTGAAGAAGAGAGAGGTCGCGTGAGTAAGATTCCTTATGCATCTGCTATAGGGTCTATCATGTTTACCATGTTATGTTCTCGACCAGAAATATCATATGCTTTAAGCATGACTAACAGATACCAGTCTGATCTTGATGAAGATCACTAGACAACAGTGAAGAACATCCTTAAGTACTTGAGAAGAACTGAGGATTCGTTCTTGATATATGGAGGTGAGGAAGAGCTACTTGTAAAGGGTTACACTGATGCTAGCTTCCAAACCGACAAAAATGATTGAACATCGCAATCAGGTTATGTGTTTTGTTTGAATAGTGGCGTTGTGAGCTAGAAAAGTTCGAAGAAAGAAACAGTCGCTGTTACAAACCCATTAAACCCCTTGTGCAGCAGAAGCATGAAGGGCACACTAGATCATTAGGCATAATAGTTATGTCTGAATGTCTCTAGTGCAAGTGGGAGATTGTTAGGAATATGCACTAGAGACTTATATATTTATGAACATCCATCACTTGTATCATATTATTTTATAAAGGCAAACTTATTATTTTAGAATATAATAAATGTCCTTAGAATAGTAAGCACAAACTTCATAAGGAATCAAGTAGATGACTTGATCGTGAGAGCTTATGAAGAACTATTCTTAAATAGTCCGTAGTCAATTATCATCTTAGGACAAAGATGCACTTAGACTAGTATGTGAGTTCATTGATGATCACATCTCACGGATCATGGATATGAGATATCATGTGCTCACATAGGTACACATTAAGGGTAATGGTGTACTGGACAGACCCACCTTAAGAACGTTGCATGGGTTGTTACATAAGTGTCATGAACGTTTCTTAAATTAATAAATGTTATATGAAGTCCTTTGACCTGAAATCACTACGATTCCTACATAAGGAATTATATGTTTTAATTATCATCAAACGTTACCTGTAACAGGGTAATCATAAAGTTGGTTTATTGGACATATAATAAATTATGTGGTGGAATGTGAGTGCCCTAGATGGGATTTGTCCCTCCTATGTAACAGGAGTTATATCTTTAGGCCTCTTGATAAAGTGAGACTGCAAAATGCATGGCCATGCTCAGGAGGATAAATATGAGATATTTATTTTCTGCACAGTCTACTTGGGGATCAAGAAAATATAAATTGAACTATACAAGGTTGACACAATTCATGCCCTTGTGTTCAATTAGATATTTGGACAAAGGGACAGAACATATAAATTATTATACTAAAATAGGAATTATCAAATTTATTGATAATCTCAATATTTGGATAGTGATGTGTTGCTAGATACCGCTCACTATTTATGATATTAAATATAAAAGGGTTTTATTTTAATATTATAACCAAATATTAAAATCCTATTGGGTCACACACATACAACATGCCACTAGGAAAGGATAATAATTCTAATTTAATTTAATTAGAATTATTACATAATGGGCCAGGCCCATAAGTGTGAGGGTTAAGTGAGTGAGGGGGTAAAACCCTAGCCACCACTCTATAAATAGAGCATAAGATGCACTACCCCAGAGACACATGAGCAATCGCTTCTTACTTTCTAAGGCTACTAGCAGAGTTGAGGAAGGTTTCCTAGTCCGGCTGTTGGCGTGGATACCAATAGAGACGTGGCTACACTTGCCTCGTTTGTAATCCTAATAAGGTACGACCTTTCGTTTCAATACCTTTTTATGCTTTGATTCGTGTTTTCGCAAAACGATTATAACAAGGGAGGGAATCCATTTATTTTCGCTGCACCCTGACCACATGCTTGATTCCCTTCAGAGTGAACCAATATAAATCTTGTTGTGTTATTCTCTTTTGACCCTATCTCTGTTATTTTAATTTACTGTTAGACACACCACTACAATGTTTCTGAGTCATCCAGTTTAAGTCATTTATTAAAACCAACTCAGAAACAAAGTTAAACTATTTTGAAAGCATTTATTAATAAGAACAAATAAGAAGTATTTTCAAACAAGCTAATTTTTTCATAAAACTGATAAACACGTTAGATTTTGTTGCTTCTAACCTTATCTGTGTTTAACTAAAACTCTAACATCCAAGTTGAAAGACTTGAGAATCAAGTCAAAAAGAGTTTTAAAATTTCAGACAGGCTTAGACGCGTCTCAATTCAACCCCTCTTCTTGAGACTTTGCCACTACAAAAAATCTAAATGTGGGGTGTCTTAGATCATTTAAGGTCTTGAGGCTCAACAATTTTTTATTGGGACATATGAGGATAACGTTGTTTGTGATATAGTACCCATGGAGGCTGGTCACATTCTTCTTGGTAAGCCTTGGCAATTTGATAAGAGAGTCCACCATGATGGTTTTACTAATAAGTTTTCCTTTGTATACAATGATCACAATGTTACACATGTACCCTTGTCCCCAAGAGAGGAATGTGAGGATCAAGTAAAGATGGGAATGAAAAAAGAACGAGAGAACAAAATTGAAGGATAAAAAGAGAGAGACTGAAAAGGTAGAGAGAAAAGTCTAGAGCTATTTTTCAAAATGGCGTTGGTTTCAAAACAACCCATGTATACGCTTTTATGCAAAGAAACTTGCTTCAATTCTAATGCTTCTAAAGTTCATTCTTTGCCTAGCGGTGTTGATTCAGTTCAGGAATTTGAGGATGTGTTTTCAAAAGAGATACCCCACGGACCGCCACCTTTGAGGGGAATCGAGCATCACATTAACCTCATTCCTAGTGCATCTCTACCCAATAAGCCACCCTATAGGACCATTGTTTCAAACTGTAACACCAAGTACATTAGCCACTTCTAGAGGAATTTGTGGAGCAAGCTTGGGACAAAACTTGTTTTTCTCTACTACTTGTCATCCACATACAGATGGACAAACTGAGGTAGTATAGCTAAGGTTGATTATGTGGGGAAGCTCCATGAACACGTTAAAGCTCATATTTAGAAGAAAGTGGAGCATTATGCCCAACATTCAATCAAGGGGAGGAAGAGACTTGTGTTTGAACCTGATGATTGGGTGTGGTTTCATATGAGGAAGGAGAGATTTCCTACACAAAGTGATGAAGATCTCAATTCGAGGACGAATTCACTTAAAGAAGGAGAGAATGATGAGAATCAAGAGGGGACCATAAACAAGAGGTGGAAGAAATTGAGCCCAAGTTAATCCACTTGATTTAGCTTAAAAAAATAATTAGGGTTTATTAGTTAAGCTTTGGGCTTATTTGTTTAGATCTTTTAGGTTTATTTATATTTTAGGGCTTGTTTTCTTTATATTTTGGCCCTTGATGGCATTTTTTAGTTTAGGGATATGTTGGGCCTTATTGGCCTTTAGTGTTATTTAATTTTTTTTAATTAGGCATGTGTTGGGCTTAACTTGCTATGAGCCCATTAGGTCTTTTAGTGAGCTTTTATATTGTGTGACCTATTCATAAAACAATTAGTTTTGATTTTGAATAGAATTATGGATTTTCCTCTTTGAGAGAGCTTTGTGCCTTTTTAGGGTTGTTGGGTGAACCATTGGCTTCTTAATTATCAAGGGCTTCAATACTCTTGTGACGATCTTCACTAGACTTATCATTTTCTTGGAGATTGTGGCGCCTTTCTTCATCTTCTTTCTTTATTCCATCTTTTTATTCTTTTATTTGGGTTTTGTTCTTAGTTTCAAATCTAAGGCTGATCATTGTTTTGTGCATCTCCAACCCTAGAAAGATATGTTTTAGGATTCATGGAAATATGGATCTCATCGAGAGGGCTTGCCTACATGTCAACCAACTTATCTAGGACAATGCTTAGATCAGAATGAGATAAGTTATTCGATGAAGTGTTTTGCTGAAGAAAAGGCGGGCTGGAAAAGCAAGGATTAAGAAATTGTTAAGGCTGCAATTGAATCTGTTGCGGGAGAACTTGATGTAGAGATAAAGCTCAGAATAAGGTTTGAAAGCTTGAACAAGAAACTTGGGAGAGAACTGGTTAAGACCAAAGCATCCCTTCTTAAGGTTGTGAAAGAACTTGAAAGTGAGAAGAGAGCAAGAGAAATATAGAACAAGTATGTGATGAGTTTGCAAGAGATGTCGATGAGGATAAATATGAGATAGGGAAACTGAAGATATTGTCTGTAAAAGTTTGTGAATAAGTAGAGAAAGAAAAGGAGATGATGCAATTGACTAACATGTTACCTGAGGAGAAAGCTCAAAAGAAACTCTTTGAAACAAAATATCAGCTTGAGGAAAAGAATGCAACGGTTGATAAGCTCGGGAATCAACTTTAAGCCTTTTGGGAATCAAACAAGTTAGAGAAAAAGGGCACAGTTCCATGTCTAGTTTTAAAATGGGGACTAAAGACTAACAGTTTCAAGAATGCACGAAATCTATGCTCATCAGATGTATGTCATATCTTTTATAACTTCACAACATTATAGACTGTGCCCATGCTAAGAAGGTTTGGGTACTCCTATGGATACATAGTTTTTATAATAGTTTCTTTTCTCATGATCTTAAACTATGGCTTCAAACAAACTTAACAAACAATATATCTTGCAATGAAGATATTCCTTGGAGTTCAGTCTTTGTTGTCATTGCCTAGTGGCTCTAGAAAGCTATGAACACAAAGTTTTTAATGGTATTATAACTCCTGAATCTGAGATGGTCTATATGATAAGATTGAAAATTAAAGAGTTTTATAATTGAGCCTTCAATATGGACATTTTGGTTAAATCCCCTATTATTTATGCTCAAACTTTAATGGGTTGGACCTTCCCACAGGGTGAATGGAGTGCAATGTTGATAAATATGTTAAGAAGGGGGGGCAATAATTGGATATGGTGGTGTTTTCCCGGATTCTACTGGAAGATAGATAACTAGATTTGTAAAAAACTTGGGTGCTGCTATTGTTACCACCATAGAATTGTGGGGAATTTTTATTGCATTAAATATTGCTTTTGAGTCCGACTCTTTTGTTGTTGCTAATACCATCCATGCAAGCAACTCGTGGATACCATTCTATTGTTTTTTCACCACCCTTGGCAAATCAATATATCCTGACTCCTATACTTACCGAGAGGGAAACAAAACAGCTAATTAGTTAGCCCTCCCTTTCATTTAATTACAGGGTACATATTCTTGAATGCCCTTCCCCTAGAGTGGTATATATTTTTGGGCATGACTTAGTGTATGTTTGTGAATCCATCGATTTATTACTTCTTCATCTATGCCTTGGAAAATGGGATTTTTATCTTGAATATGACCGAACGTGGGTTACAAACTAGAAAACAAACATACACTTAGGACGAGTTTCTTTTTATCATAGAGTTGCTCTGTAGCTTGGGCTCTTAGCCCTCCATTGTATAGGAAAAAACTCTAAATTGAACTTAATGCTATGCCACATAGGAAGAATATTACCCACATCATTTAATTTTGTTAGTATTTGGATAAAATTTTAATAAAAAGAACCCTAATTGTAATATGAGAAAAACTTCTAAGACAAAATCACCTAATTGTAATTGAAATTAAAAATATAATGATTAAAATAATTTTGTATTGTCTTCGGAAACTCGTGTGCACACATCAAGGATTACTGTGGGTTGAATGTACGTTTTAATTTTTTTTTGGTATAAACCATAGGTATCCCCTATTACCAGGGGCAATCCTATTCGGGGCTTAGTCACACGTTTAAATTTTTTAATATTATCCTAAACACACTATAAAATGGCACAAATGTGATAATTAATTAATAAGAGATTATATCCAAATATACAGGGGAAAAAGAAAGTTTTATATATAAAAGAGTAATTATATCAAAATGAAACCTAATACATAAAGGAGAAAAATAAAACCAAAGAGCAAGGTGAAAATAGAGGAAGCATACTAAGTAAGGAAATGTAGGGCATTCCTATTCAGTATTTCCAGTTCCATGCGTTCTATCCATCAACATTGTTCCTCTTAGGGGACTTGTGTGGTAGACCCTATGCAGGTAGAGGACTTGTGTGGGCTGGCCCAGTTAAAATATAATTTATTTTAAAATGTGGATTATTAAAAGTTATAAAGAATTACATTTTTATAAAACTAAAAAAATATAATATAGTTATAAAAACATAAAAAATTTTGGGTTAATTATATTTTTGTCCTATAAAATAGGTGAAAATTGGTTTTGTCCCTATTTTTTAAAACCAGTGGTTTTAGCCCCCCTTTTTTTTTAAAACACCCCCAATTTAGTCCTTGTCCTTAAGTGCCTCCGTTAACTGATGATGTGGCTGACAAAATCCAGCTCAGCATTGCCACGTTGGATTAGTAGTTCGACACATGTATTTTAAATATTTTTATTCCTTTTATATTTTTATTTTAACCTTTTACATTGTAATTTTTTCTATCGCGCTGTAACCCTAACCCTAAGTCCAATTTCTCCAGCGTCCCACATCTTGGTGCTCCATCACTACCGTGAAGAGGCCACCAATTTGCTCTGCAACGAAGGTCGACCAACAATGAAGGGATCGAAGGTAGGGATGGGATCTTATAAGTCCTCTACTTCTACTTCATCTTCGCAATCAATGTCTCATAGTTGAAAATGTGCGTGTGGAAAGGAGGTGGTTTTGTTGACATTGAAGACACAAGGCAACCTAGGGAGACTATTTTTGAGATATCCAAATTGGGCAGTAAGTAAATTACCTCATATGTCTTCTTGCTCTATTCTTGCTTTGCACTTGGTGTAATTCGTAATTGTTATGTGTGTGTGCAGGCGAGGAATATGTGTAATTTTTTTAGTGGGTTGATGAAGATGATACTGACTTTGATGGAAACTTGGAACCAAAGTAGATGATGCAACAAGAGATAGAGGAATTGAAGCGTAAAAATGAAAAGCTAAAGAAAAAGCTTGCAACAGGGAGATGGAAAAGAAACTTGAAGACCTTTGTTTTAATTGTGTCGTGGATGTTAGGAGTAATTGTGTCTATTTTTTCATTTTAAGTGTCAATGTTAAGTTGAAGTATGTGATCCATAAAGAGTTGTAATTTGGATTTGGGAACAACTGTATTTGGATGTGGGATAACTTACCAATTACTGTGTTATGAAGTGTGATTGTTAAAGCATCTAGTGATTTACTATGTATATATTGTTTACTGTGTTTGTGTTCAATGAAAATTATTGTTGGTTTGTGCTGTTATGGTATTTGGATTTGGGTAGTGATTTACTATGTTTATTGTTGGTTCAATGAAAATCTTTGTTTATTTGGTTTACTAAATTATTGTTGGTTTACGCTGTTATGGGTAAATTTTCACCTAATTAAATTCGAGAAAGCATTGTTTTAAGTAGGTCCTTGTTGTGAATGTATAAAAGTTAAAAGACACCACATGAGAAAAACCCACAAAAGGTAGAAGCATTGTAAATGCTATTTAGTCCATCAGTTGTAATTGTGTCTGACATAAAACATATAGTGGGATACACCACTACTGTTAGGAATATGCACTAGAGACTTATATATTTATGAACATCCATCACTTGTATCATGTTATTTTATAAAGGCAAACTTATTCTTTTAGAATATAATTATTGTCCGTAGAATAGTAAGCTTAAACTTCATAAGAAATCAAGTAGATGACTTGATCATGAGATCTTATGAAGAACTATTCTTAAAAAGTCCCTAGTCAAGTATCATCTTAGGACAAAGATGCATTTAGACTAGTATGTGAGTTCATTGATGATCACATCTCACATATCATGGATATGAGATATCATGTGCTCACATAGGTACACATTAAGAGTAATGGTGTACTGGACAGACCCACCCTAAGAACGTTGCATGGATTGTTACATAAGTGTCATGAACGTTTCTTAAATTGATAAATGGTATATAAAGTCCTTTGACCTGAAATCACTACGATTCCTACATAAGGAATTATATGTTTTAATTATCATCAAACGTTACCTGTAACAGGGTAATCATAAAGTTGGATTTTGGACATATAATAAATTATGTGGTGGAATGTGAGTGCCCTAGATGGGATTTGGCCCTCCTATGTAACAAGAGTTATATCTGTAGGCCTCTTGATAAAGTGAGACTGAAAAATGCATGGCCATGCTCAGGAGGATAAATGTACAGTCTACTTGGGGATCAAGAAAATATATAAATTGAACTATACAGGGTTGACACAATCCATGCCCTTGTGTTCAATTAGATATTTGGACAAAGGGACATATCATATAAATTATCATAAAATAGGATTCGTCAAAGTTGTTGATATTCTCAATATTTGGATAGTGATGTATTGCTAGATGCCGCTCACTATTTATGATATTAAATATAAAAGAGTTTTATTTTAATATCATAACCAAATATTAAAATCCTATTGGGTCACATGCATACAACAAGCCACTAGGAAAGGATAATAATTCTAATTTAATTTAATTAGAATTATAACATAATGGGTCAGGCCCATAAGTATGAGGGTTAAATGAGTGAGGGGGTAAAACCCTAGCCACCACTCTATAAATAGAGCATGAGATGCACTACCCTATACACATGAGCAATCGCTTCTTACTTTCTAAGGCTACTAGCAGAGCTGAGGAGGGTTTCCTAGTTTGGCTGTTGGCGTGGATACCAATAGAGACGCGGCTGCTCTTGCCTCGTTTATAATCCTAATAAGGTACGACCTTTCGTTTTAATACCTTTTATGCCTTGATTCGTGTTTTCGCAAAACGATTATAACAAGGGAGGGAATCCATTTATTTCCGCTGCACCCCTGACCACATGCTTGATTCCCTTCAACTACAACATCCAACAAAATTAAGTATCAAAAGTAACAAAGCAGGGATATGTTCCATATGGCAAACCACGTGGTGCATGCTTAATGTAAAATAAAATTGCAAAATAAACTGACCACTCAATGCACTACAACCAAAAAGGAATCCAATGTCTACATCCCAATTTTTTAGTAAGCAAAAAAGGTAGAGCCATGTGCATTTCCTCTAGTGCTCTATACTCCCTAGTTATTTTCATGAGTTATGTGTGGTGTCCCAAGGCTTCTTTATACTCCTTAGTCTCCATGAGTTATGTGTGGTGTCCCAAGGCTTCTAGCTCCTCCATCTTCATTTGGAGCATCCTCAGCAGGCTTTTCTCCATTGTTTAGCAGCTGGATTTGGTTCAGATATGCCTTGACTTCCATTGAACATGGTGTTGTTTGCTTGTTTATGCATAATACAAATCTAAATTTGGCTATCCAGTATGAAGGGATTTAAGAAACAAAATTAGATTGAATATTGGTGTCAGATCACATACCCAATATGCATGTGATGCACCATTAACCCAACCGACTTTGAAACTGATTTTTCTGAGCCCGGGTGGGGATTGTGGCAGGCCTGCATTTTTTTTCTTCATTTGTTTTGTTGTTGGAGGTTTTGAGATAACCATTTTCCCTGTTATGCTTTATGCACCAAATATGTTATGAAAATTTTACCAATAATCATATTTATCTACTAATAAGATTAGTTACCTTTTTCTGTGCAACCTATGTCTCTAGTTAGTGGTTTCAATTAGGTTGCTATCATCAACTGTTTTTGCGTTCTTCCTCTGCAGTAGACTTATTACTTAACAAAACAACATGAAACCCATATTTAAAAAATATAGATAGTTAATAAATAGGGTTATTACCTTCTTTGTAGTTACCGCAGGCTGATTCTTTTTAGTGTTGGGTCCGGCCTCTGATTGTGAACTCTTGGTCCTGACCCTATTGGGTGA
>QLOH01001234.1:0-22996 GCA_026901365.1 Sesbania bispinosa | reverse complement strand
TTATTTTTTTTGTAAAATAAATTTAAATATTTTTTAATAAAAAATAAATTTTATTGATGTGTGCTTGCTAAAAAGCAAAAAAAAAAAATTAATTTGTAATAAGGGTAATTTTGTCATTTAATATTCTTTATAATCCTATCCTACCATAATTTATCCATCTCAAACGTAGGATATGATAAAATAATCATATTTGTCTTCTTATCCTGGTGTACATCAAACATATGATAGGATAAGAGCTTATCCTGCTCTTATCCTATCATGTCACTATCCAACTCTCCTATCCTATCCTATCATGTACACCAAACGGGCCCTAAATATCATGACAACAATAAACAAGATTTACCAAATAGCTTGCAAGCAACACACAGAAACATAACAGATAAAGAGTTTCATCTCTTTTACTTTATCAAAACAAAAAATGCATTACTTTGGTGAAATAACTAAAGCATAATATACAAATAAGAAAGACAACAACCATAACAGAAACCACTACGATAGTCAAAACCATCATAAAATGATCAACATCAACAAGCACCTGTACAGAACAATAGAGTAGGTAGCAACATTTTATTTTTATGTCTTCTGGCATCATTGATGATGATCATGCCGCTCACCTATAAACATCAATTAAATAAACATTTAGGCATTGTAGTTGACCTATACATACATGTTATCAACCAATACTACCTTCTAAATAAATTACTCCATATAACACAAACACAAAGGTATTATTTATACTTACTGGATTGAACCCCATTTTTCACGACTTGTTCAAGTAAACCAGAATAAGATAAACCATTGTTACAAGTTACCACACCACCAGAATACTGCAAGATTTTATTTTATTTTAATAGTTAATTCAGCTACAAATAACATTTAATAATATAGACACAAGCAAGGTACAAGTTTCTATTAACCTGTGGAACTTGTGGGTTTGAGACTTGTGGAAAAAATGATACTTGGGTATTTTGATGGTGAAATGGAAATCCACCATAATGAGAGATGGAAAACCCTAGACTTACTGTGCCATTAACAAAAGCAAAATTTTGGTTCGGACCTCACACCAATGAAAGAAGAAGTGAACTGGATACCTTGGGGAATTTCATGGCGTACACCCCCATAAAGACTTGGTTGAAAAACTTGGGGAATCTCAGGTCGAACTCCACCGGAATGAGTGGGTTGTACACATTGGGGGATGTCAAGCTTAACTCCATGTGAAATAGGAGTGGATTGGATGCCTTCATGAATTTCACGCTTAGTTCCAGTAGAGGAAGGATTGTCTCCTTGAATTTGCTGATGTAAAAGAAGACAAAACATGACAACCAATAATCATTTTAAAAAAAATCCATAAAAATACAGCTGCATGGATTTAGTGACTGCATTTTAAAACATTTCACTTAATTGAACTTACAGTGCCTTTAACCGATTTCTTTGTCAAACAGATTCTTTTGTTTTCCTTCATTTGGGAACCATGAACAGGTTTCCTTTCTCCTTCTGCAAGAACAGTAACA
Organism: Sesbania bispinosa; assembly: GCA_026901365.1. Classification (NCBI taxonomy): domain Eukaryota; kingdom Viridiplantae; phylum Streptophyta; class Magnoliopsida; order Fabales; family Fabaceae; genus Sesbania; species Sesbania bispinosa. The sequence goes on along the minus strand of QLOH01001234.1, from coordinate 21,485 downwards.
CATAAAGGTTATTATGACAATAACACTTAAAATATAAAAATAACCATAAATTACTAATTACAATAACATTATCTGCTTCACTTTGATCTGTAGGTGATTTGTGATGGATGACCTTGTCAACATGTGGAGTGCCTTCTTCATCATCCTGCAAACAAATCACAATACTGCTTACCTAAATGTTAAAATATCATAACTTCTATCCAACAAAACTTCATTAATTAAAAACTATACTAACAATATCAATTTCTCTACAGCTGCATGGATTTAGTGACTGCATTTTAAAACATTTCACATAATTGAACTTACAGTGCCTTTAACTGATTTCTTGTCGAACAGATTCTTTTATTTTCCTTCATTTGGGAACCATGAACAGGTTTTTCTTTCTCCTTCTGCAAGAACAGTAACACATAAAGGTTATTAATGACATTAACACTTAAAATATAAAAAACCATAAATTACTAATTACAATAACATTATCTGCTTCACTCTGATCTGCAGGTGATTTGTGGTGGATGACCTTGTCAACATGTGGTGTGCCTTCTTCATCTTGCAAACAAATCACAATACTACTTACCTAAATTTCAAAATATCATAATTTCTAACCAACAAAACTTCATTAATTAAAAACTATACTAACAATATCAATTTCTCTACAGCAAAATGGATTTAGTGACTGCATTTTAAAACATTTCACTTAATTAAACTTACAGTGCCTTTAACTGATTTCTTTGTCAAACAGATTCTTTTGTTTTCCTTCATTTGGGAGCCATGAACATGTTTTTCTTTCTCCTTCTGCAAGAACAGTAACACATAAAGGTTATTAATGACAATAACACTTAAAATATAAAAAACCATAAATTACTAATTACAATAACATTATCTGCTTCACTCTGATCTGCAGGTGATTTGTGGTGGATGACCTTGTCAACATGTGGTGTGCCTTCTTCATCCTGCAAACAAATCACAATACTACTTACCTAAATTTCAAAATATCATAATTTCTAACCAACAAACTTCATTAATTAAAAACTATACTACCAATATCAATTTCTCTACAGCAAAATGGATTTAGTGACTGCATTTTAAAACATTTCACTTAATTAAACTTACAGTGCCTTTAACTGATTTCTTTGTCAAACGGATTATTTTGTTTTCCTTCATTTGGGAACCATGAACAGGTTTTTCTTTCTCCTTCTGCAAGAACAGTAACACATAAAGGTTATTAATGACAATAACACTTAAAATATAAAAATAACCATAAATTACTAATTACAAAAACATTATCTGCTTCACTCTGATCTGCAGGTGATTTGTGGTGGGCTTTGTGGTGGATGACCTTGTCAACATGCGGAGTGCCTTCTTCATCCTGCAAGCAAAGCAAGATACTACTTATCTAAATTTCAAACCAACAAAACTTCATTAATTAAAAACTATACTAACAATATCAATTTCTCTAGTGCTGCCAACGGTATCTGAAGAATCTAAGTTATCAGTCATGCTACCATGATTATCTGTGCCAAGAAGCCTTGGACATGTCCTAATTATATGTCCAATTTTATTACAATTTGAACATTGCCTTCTCTTCCTCCCATTCCTTTCTTTGTTGGAGCATCCTTTGTCTTGACAATAGTAGGATCACCAATAATAGCCTTTGATGGCGACCTATGTGCACCTCGTCGATTCCCTTGATTTTCCAACTTCTTAGTGAGACTGAATATTTTATCTCTAACATAAAAGAAAATCTCTCTTTTTTTATGCAATATGACAAAGCATATTACAGGCAACAACTAATGCCCCAAAACGGGCAACCATCATGACATCAGAATCTAATTCCTCAGAACTATTTGAGGACATGAATTCACTTTTTGCAGCCTTTGTCCATCGTTTCAAAATTAAACTGCTAGGAATACAATCCACCTGTTCATGTTTCATAACACAAAAAACATGAGAACATGGAATGCCTCGAGACTCAAAAAGAAGACAGTCACACAATATAGTAGGTTTTGTCGGAACATATGTAACATGAAATTCTTTCTCCGGATTACCGTACTTAGTCATCTTGTACGACACTTTATCTCCATTTTTTACACGCTCCAGAACACTTAATGCATCGACCTCTTCAATCTCCTGTCTCACTTCTCTAAATATTTCAAGTGTGAAAATTTTTGAAGCCTCAACCTCAAACTTCTGAAGAGATGTAGTCATAACAGGTTCTGAACAAAGAGACTTAAATTCAACAATCAACTCATTGTTTCTGTGTTCTCTCAAGATTTGATCAAAATTCTGAATGAATTCAAAAATCGTATTTTTACTCTTAACATAGCCCTTGATTAGTGAATTGATGGATTCACATTGAGATGTAGTTCTAATGCGACCAAAGAATTTGTCACGCAAATATGTCGTAGCCTATATAGACTTGTTATCATATGTTTTAGAAATCCATTTATTTCCCAAGAGCCCAAGTTTCACCACAATCTTCTTCCAATACTCTTCAAATTGATCTGGGGTGAAATTTGAATACATTGTTATCTTGAAATCATGCATAAATGGATAATTTTTAACATTATCACATGCATTCTTATACAAGTGCCATGCGCAGAGTCGATGTGAAGCATTCGGAAAAACTTGCTTGATTGCCTCCATCATAGCCCCATCACCATCTGTCACAACCGCTTTCGGGTGTTTATTGCACATTCCTTGCAAAAAGCTTCTAACACCCACTTATATGTCTCCACGGTTTCATCAGAGACTAAAGCACAACTAAATATAACTGTCTGAGAATGATGATTACATCCGGAGAAATTTACCAGCAGATGGTTGTATTTGTTCTTCTTGTAAGTGGCATCAAAAGCAAGAACATCACCAAAACATTGATAATCAGATATGTTGATTCCATCTGCCCAAAATAGATGCTTTAATTTTCCATCTGATGTAATTAAGCACTTTGCAAAAAATGTGGGGTCATTGTCTGCCTTGGATTGAAGATAAGTTAAGGCAGTATGTGCATCCCCATCTTTAATCTTTTCACGCTTTTGTTGATCAAAATAATTGTATAAATCCTTTTTGGTAAAACCAACACCACCATATCCCCCCTTTTGAGCCAGAATATACCCCATTATATGGCAGGTTCTAACACCATTCAAACGCAAGCAATCCACCTGGGCTTTATCTGCATCATTAATGCCACGGTAAGCGGGCTGTAGGTGCACAAATTTGGGATGAGTTGGGTCATGGTTATGACACTCCTCAAAGGACACCACTTTCCATTTTGATGTCTTGTAATCTAAGTGTATCCGAAGCTTAGCTTGACAATTGGTACGAGTGATTGGTTTATGCTCTTTTTTTCTATCTACCCTTAAAAAGTGTTTTTTATTCCTCAATCCCTCTCTGTTGCAAACATATTGACGCATATTCATGTTCCCGTTGGAATCTCGACCTATTTCATCTCTCCTCACAACAAATCCATGGACTCTAGCATATTCACTGTAAAATACATAAGCTTCAAACTCACTACCAAACTGTAGAGACCGTATATCATAAGCTTTCAAGCCACTAATCCTATTACCCTGCTCATCTGTTACATGAACATCTCCAGGATCATTCTTATCACCCACTTCATTATGTTGCTCACTACAAATATCATTAGAGCTAACAACATGATCAAAACCAAGATCTTTATCATCATTTAACTTAACAACTGGATCATCACCACTTTTATCCATTTGCATTTTAAGGAAAAAGTGTATTGCATTGAGGATAATGAAAAGGAACTTTATTTAAAGAAGAAATGGTTAATTAGCAACTGATATAAGACTCCAAACAAACATCAATAGAAAATGACAGACAAACCAAAAGACAAATTTTCCTGATGTAATAGATAAATAATCACTGTTGTAAAATAAATAGTAAACCAGAAAAAGATTTAAGAAGTTAACAACATAAATAGAAGACAGAAAACACACTCACATTGTTTTCTGAGCGACACCATCTTTGATCTTCACTAAGAAATTCAGCTTCAATATCTTGTTTGATCTTTAAAATATCATCAAGGGCCTCAACAGCCTCAGAAAAAAGGTTCAATGGTTAGAAGGAGATAATTATACTCAGCCCCTGCACATTGATACATAGTGACAATAAGAACAACAGGTGCAGTACTTTTTCAGGCCAAAGCCAAAAAAAAAGGTTAAGAACTTAAGAAATATGAAATATGAAATATGAAATATGAGAAAGCTTGATCCTCAAGAATTACTTCTTCATAATTTAAGTATTTCAATATTGTACTACACAGAGAAAGCGAAAGCATGATCCTCAAGAATTATTGCTTCATAATTCTCACGCATTTGTTGCCAAGCATTTGGGTCTGATGGGACCCGTGCCTGAGCTGACCTCTGATGCTTATTTTCCAATTCAAGGTTCTAAGTCACACGTAATTGAAATGTTACAAACTAGACCTCTAACATTCGTTTTACCATTAAAAAAGAAAACCTATGCAATTCAAATAAAAAGAAGAAGGAACTAGGAAACCATGAAAAACAACAGTGTTATAAGTTCTGCTACATTCATTTCAATTTTTATGCATTTTTTACATGTTATGCAAGTGATCCAAGATCATTCAGAATTCTTAATAAATATACTATTCATTTAACATGATGGAACTTTAAGTCTAGGAAAAAAAATTCTAAATTAGCAATTTGATTCATTGATCAGTGCCAACATATTGTCATTTTATCTAGTGGAAGATATCAAAATTTAGTAAATATAATTAACCTAACAGAAATGTAATTGACTTCAAACATATTAAAATTTAGTAAATATAATTAATAATTAATAAATTGACATTACTAAAAGAGAAAATTAGAGTTGAGAATTACATATTTATATGATAGTGATTCCATTTGCATGGGGAAACAAAACCTGCTTATACTAGAATGAACAGTCCAGATAAACCAAATTGTGATGGAGAGTTAAAAAGCATACAGAACATAAAGGAGGAAAACAAAAGAGACAATAATCATGACAGTAACAAAGATTTTCTGTACTTGAAGCAAGTAGTTAAACATAGAACCATATCTCATCAAAACACTTCCATTCTTTGAGGAACTGGGGTTTTGATTACTTGAAGTATTTGCACCACTTCAACCATAGTAGGTCTGCTAGAATGTATTTGGTACTACTCCATACTCCTCAAATATGCAAACAAATATTTAGAGAAATACACGATAAGAACACCCTATCCAACTTTTTGCCATGCTTCCCTTCATGAATTTCCATCAATTACCTTAAACCATAAGCAGTATTATGAACCAGGAAAAATATTTGTTTTCACTAATTAATTTGTTCCTTGGCATTAGTACTGTTTTGATTCCTTTTTATACTCCAAAATTGGGAACGAATTCTAAGTTTCAAATCATGCACAGAGCTTTACTAACAACGAGAATAAAAAACAAAATAAGAGGTTTCCGTTGCTTTCGTTCCAATCAATCTAAACCTTAACAACAACTTATGAACCAAAACCTCTTTGAGAATCACAGCGAGAATGAAAAACATCACAACCACTTACCCGTATGGCAGAAAATGAGAATCACAACGGCAAGACCAGAAACTCCACGATTTCGATAGCAAGGACGGCCACCAGAAATTGTTCGAGAAATCGCTCGAAGACCACCATGAAAAATCTTTCGAAGTCTTGAGCACAACCTTCGATCAAACGAGAAGCTCTCAAAGACGACCTCCCTGCGGGAAACTAACTGTGAAATTTTGGAATGTAGGTCATGGATTGGGAGATTCCAAATTACAATATAGTCCCAATATTAACTTTAAAAAATTAAAAAAAGACTACCTTGCAATTTTATAAACAATTGCAGCAGAACACACTATAATCCTATATGGCATTATTAAATGTTATGTCATTATCTTATTGGTCCACTTGGAGGGGTACTAAAACCCTCTACATTCAAGGGGTACCACAGAAAAATCCTAAATTTTTACTATTTTATTACAAGAGTTATATAGTATTTAAAAAATAAATAAAAATTAATTAGAATTAGGTTAATGGTGTGTTTGGGTTTGGAAACGGAAAAAGATTTGTTTTCTTAGTTGCAAAATTTGTTATTTTTAATTAATTTAAATAAAGAAAAGGATGATCGATAATGATATGAATGATTGTGGATTCATGACAAAGTTACAAATTTACACTGTTAAATCTTCCTTTTTATTTTTATATATAGTGTCAGTCTTCTGATCAAATTAATACCCGTTGTTTTTAAGAGATTGTGAAAGTGTAGCCCCCCTTTAATAAACTGTTTACAAGGATTTTTTTTTGGTCGAACTGTTTACAAGGATGAATCTATATTCATCAAGAGAAATGTTATCCCAAAGGCAACTATGCACGGCCCAACTTTTCTCTGGACTAAAGCCAATTTTTTAATGAGACTTTTTTAAATAAATAAAATAATTTATTAAAATATTATAACTTTATTTAAAATTTATCTTTTGATCCGATGAAAAATTATTTATTAAATTATTACAATTAATTTATTTAATATTTTTTTATTGATAATAAAGTAAACTCATTTTATCTTTTTTGAGATATTATTAATCTTAGATAAGATTTTATTAATTTTAGTTTGGAAAAGTTTCTTTCTACTGAAGCAACAATTACTAGAATGGTTAACATTATTCTATAAATAATATATGCATTTGAAAAAGAATAAAGTCTTTTGATATAATTAAATGTATCGATTGGTGTGTAGTTTTCTCCTTATATAACTTCTTTTAAAACCTTTAATTCTAAAAATAAATCTAATCCGTTAATAATACAGAAGTCATTATGTTTTAAATATTTTTCAATGTTAAGACATTTTTCTTTTAAATTGTCTAATGACTTTAATTTCTCAACATTAAATAAAAATAAAAAATATTTTTGTACAATTCAAATTGATCAAATATACTTTGAAGTGTAGCAATTGATTGATTTATTATGTATAAAAAATAATCAATCCTAAATGATTCTTGAGAAAATTTTATAATTTCATTATCAATAATTTTATCAAAATGTTAATCATAGGACACTTGTTGAAGAAAAAACTAAACAAAGAGTGTGGACATTTATTTTGTAAAAGAAAAAAAAGGCCAATTTCGTCCACTCGTTAAAAAAACAGAGAATAGGTAAAAGTCTCAAATCGTGAGAAATATTGTTTATAGAGATAACAAATCCATACAACAAAAATATACAACAACTCATACAACACATTTTTTCTCTCTATATCTCCCCATCATATCACCTATCACATCCCACATTTCTCTCTCTTCTTTTTCTTTTCTCTCTTTCTCTTTCATAGTTGTATGTTGTAGGATTGTATAAATATGATTTCTCTTGTTTATAATAATGTTTAGAATGTTTAGAAATAATGTGTCAAAACAAAAGTCATAAAAAAAAGAAATAAAGTAGGTGATGTAAATATTCTTTAAAATCAATTATTAGTAATTATTTTTTATGAGACGAGAGAAAATTATGATAAAATGGGACCATTTTTTCAAAAAAAATATTTAGATACTCCTCGCAATTTAATATTTTTTACTAAATAATTATTAAATTTTTAAAAAAATATATTAATAATAAATATTTTTGGGAACTAAAATAAGAGTGTTTTTTGGGAGCCTAATTAAAGCGGTGGTTTAAGTTGTCATGGGGATAAGCTAGCTGCTAGCTGATAAGCTCTTAGTTTATAAGCTCTGAGTTGATAAGCTAGCTTATTGAATTAGAAGTGTTTGGTAGAACTAAGCTGATAAGCTAGTTGATAAATGTAAAATGACATAAAGGGACATAATTACATAAGTTTTATTATATAAATTCTATTTTTATTTTTTAGAAAAAAAATATTATTATTTAATTATAATTTTAGATTTTTTTAAAAAATAATTAAATTCCTGTTAAACCTTTTAGTGATAAAATATTTAATTAAAAATTAAAATAAATAGCAAAATTGATAAAATAAATAATATAATATAAAAATAATTTCATAAAATAGTGAAAAGAAAATAGCAATTTAATTAATTCATAATTTTTAAATTAATTATTATATAGGTAATAATAGTTAAAAAGAAATTGAAAGGTTTTTATCACTAAAATTGAAAATAGGTGATAATAGGTAAGAATTAAATAAGGATAATAAGGGAAATGTATTGGAATATAAGGAATAATGATGGAAGAAAATTAAATAAGCTAGAAGCTAGAAGTTAGGAGATAGGTGAAGTAGCTTGTAACTTATAAGCTAGAAGTTCCTAAAATAAGCTACTTTGAAGTACGTTACCAAACATTTTTATGTTGGACAAACTAGCTTATCAGTATTTGCGAAACACACTCTATTTGTACATTCTGTAACAGACATCAAGAGTCTGTGCATCATTTATCTTATAACTACCATTTTTCTTCTCATGTTTGTATTTTATATATTATCGTTCTTCCTTCTGATTGTGTGAGCTGATGATTTATTTAATTATGTAGCCGTTATGTAGCAGTTAGTTTTTCTTAGTTAGTTTTGACAGCTCATATAGTTAGTTTCCATTCTGTTTTTCTGTTCTCTTTCCCGCCGCTTTCTTCCGTGTATATAAGCAATTGTATATTGTTCAGTTTTCAGTAATGAGAATTCATTTTTTTATTCTCTCAATTTCTCTCTCATTTTCTCTTGAGAGTTTTAGCAGATTGTGTTAAATATTATCTTCAACATCATTCTCTCATTAGAGGAAAGAAGAATAAACATGCTTTGTCAGTCACTTAAGCATCTAATGGCATGCTTGCATGGTCCTTTTGTCTTCTTCATAATAATATTTGTTTGTAATAATTAATGGTCATTGATTTGACTTTTGAAATGAATTTGATTAAAGTTCGTACTTGGTCATGGCTATCTGCTAAGTTAGGTGGTTGATTTTGGTTTTTCCAGGTTGGTGTATTAATCTGGTTGATTCCTTGGGATTGTGTTGTATAGACTTAACTATGCTTGCCTATATCTTTCATATATTCTCATAATTTGATTGATTTTGAAAACATGGACAGGATAAAAGGAGGGAATAATTTCAGGTTCAGAAGTAGTGTCATGCGTAAGTGTGATTAATAGCATATAATTAAAGTCTATATGGTGTTCATTATCATTTTTTCAAGGAACCATTATTCTTCACCCTGCAGGTTAAGGATTTTAATTTATTTGGACCAGTTCAAATTCAACAGACCTTAATTACATGCAAAAATTTTCTGTGGATGATTGGATCTGGATCCCATGTATGTGGACTAGGGAAACAAGGTTAATTTTCATTACAAGGTTAAGCAATGATTACAATGTAATGAGTTAATTAATTGACACCACCATATATATTTTTAATTACCAACCTAGCTGTAAGCGGTTGAGATATTTTATCTTCTTGTAACAACCAAATCTTGTATTATCTGTTCTTATTACCTTTTAAATTCAAAGTTCTGTTATAGTTTATTTTTTGAAATTCACCTCTTGTACCTATATATATTTGTACTCATCACCATAGATAAATTAAGTCCTTTCTTATCATATTTATTTTCTCTATATGGTATCAGAAGTCTTTTTGTTTCACTAGCATCTCAATCCTTATGGTCTCTTCAACCTCTGATCCCAAAAATCTAATCGAGTTCAACACCACTATCAATCTACCCATCAAATTAAATGGCACAGACAATTTTGATCACTCCTTGTGGCTCGTAATCTTGAAGGCTACGTTACTGGTGACATTCCATGCCCTCCCATCACCACTAAACAAGATGGTGTTGATGTTTCAAATCCTGCGTAATTTTATTGGGTATGTCAAGATCAGTTCCTTTATCTTGCGCTTCTTAGCTCCTGTGACGCTGAAGCCCGCACTGTTATGTCATGACACATCTGCTTAAGCCTGGTGTAAACTACAGCCAAGTTTATGCCAGTCGCTCTCGGTCTCGCATCATGTCTTTGAAGGAGCGCTTAAATTCCATCACCAAAGGCTCCTCTTCTGTAAGTGGTTATCTGCTATCCATTCGTAATATTGGTGAGGAACTGGCTCTTATTGGCCACCCTATTGATGACATGAACCTTGTCATTCACGCCCTTGGTTCATCCTTTCTGTGATCACTTTTATACATGGTTGTTATTTATTTCATTTTTGACTAACATAAAACTTAATTTAATTTATTACTTAAATATGTACTTAATTTCAAAGACCATGCAGCTATTATACATGTCCAAATATATATATATATATATATATATATAAGTGGAAATACTAATTAGATACTGCAAGCCACAAGTAATAAGCATCAGATGGCATTGTGAAGTGGAACGTGGGCCAGTCAAACCAACACACGCTGTCAAAACGTGTTAAACATGGAAAAAAAAAAGACACAAAAAAGATTGTAAATTAAACGGGACTACATATATATCCACAAAGCTAGCTTCTACATTTGGATAATTAATATTGGACCCTGATGTTATGCATAGCATCTCCTCTGTCCCTATCTTCCTTAATTGCTCACTGATGCTACAAGTTCAAAAACTATACCTTAATATACCCATACATGCAGCTTCTTGATAACAAACTTACTACAAGCCAAGTGTACAGAGATAGTGTTCATGATTATTATGCAACTGTTAGGACAGGTCCCAGGCATTTCCACCTTTCATGTTGAATTTCTTGAGCCTCCCAAAGAACATGACCAAGATAAGGATGAACTTGCCTTTGTTACTCCACCTACCAGAAAATCCAACCCATGAATCTTTGCACTTACCATCCGGTTTCAATTTCCTTGCACAGCTATATCCTGTTGAGAATCCTACGTTCCCATAAGCACTGCACAATTTATTAAAATGTTATTAATTAATAGTTAGCAATTAATTTTGTGCTTTAATTTGTTCTCATCAGCCCTTTTATAGTGTAGAAGTTAATTATAATTTTTTATTTAAAATTGATTCAATATTCCTTATCCTCCCCTGCATAAGGACCAGCCTTTATGTAAAGAATAATTTTGAATTGATGAAATAAAAATATTCGTTGACAAAGATGAATCCAGAGAAAGAGAGTTGCTAGCTTGCCTGATGACTTCTAAGGTGATGTTCAAGACATTAAAGTTGAGAGGATCCTCTCTTAAGCTTTCATTCTCAGTGATGCAAATCAGAATAATGAAAATAACCAAATAAGAGAGTTGAGAGAATAGAAGACACTCCACTAGGCTTTTTTGGTCTTTCTTCACATCATTTTCGTGGTCCCTTATTGGTAAAAATGTGGTGTATGGTGGAAGGTACCTGTTAGGAACAAAGAAAATGATACTCAAAATTTAAACAGTCTCCACAAAATTATTATATAGCTGCGTTGATTGTACTCTTAAAGGGGTCCAAATTTCATGTCCACACAGTTGATTTGATTCCTCAATAACAAATTATTAATTATCAGATCTCATAAAGCTGCACATTATCAAACAAGGAAGATAATTTATGAAATTCAGTTGCGTTCACACACACAATTTTGATCCTGTTATATATGCGCATGCACTCACTTAATCGCATCAGAATTCCTCTTCTGAGCTATCAAATCTATCATTATATTCTAGTTCCATCTAAGTGGAAGGACAGAATTTATGCAAACACCCCCCATATATATTCCAATTTACATTTCATAAGAAAACATATAAAAAAGCAAAATAAAGCATACATACATATTTACATATAAATATGTACATACGCATGTACTAGTTATTCTGCTTCAACTGAAAATAAATAAAATATTTATCCGTTCGTCTACAAGATTTGCTCGCAACTAGCTAGCAATTATATAAAATTCCAATCATGATGGAAAATAATATGGGGCAATAAAGCAAGTTATTGAAGTATGTTGAGTGCAGATATTTAAGGAAACTCTAGTCAAAGAAGCATTCGAATGTTCCTTTGCCTAAAGGAGAAAGATGATAGCTAGGTAGTATATATCTATGATAATCATTATATGGTTTGAGATAAAAACAAGTGTTATTTCCAATAGTTATTCATATTTAAAAGTAACAAGCCACAGCCACATATATAAAGTATTGTGCTTGAAATGACTTAATTATTTCTTATATAGTTTCCTAATTCTCTCCTCAATCTCTCTAAGTCAATAGCACGGGAGAGAAAGTCAGAGAAAGTCACAGGCTTAATTGATAAGCATATATATGGGCAACTGGGGGCATGCACCAATAGCTCCACAATTGAGCAATATTATGAAATTGATGTCTACTAAGAAATCACACATGCATGAAATCGACTGAAACATCATAGTAGATCAGATTCTGTTTGTATAATGCTAAATGACTAGTGTTTTCCGTACACTACAGTAAAACCATTAAGTTTTGTCTCTAACATGTGCTGTAATATTATGTATTGAATCAAAATTAATATTTCATGAAAAAAGAAATGAACATTACTACTATCATGTGTTGTTAACAACTTGCAAAATAATCACTTACCCTTGTATATAAACTGGGATTTTGTTTCAGGTATGCAAATTAATTAAGAAGCATTATTGTTGATAGTCATGAATTAATATATACTTTAAGAAGCATTACTACCTTGATGCTCCACTCTAGAACAAACTATAATTGATTATATATATTTGATGCATGGTTACATACAGCCAAAAGAGACAAAGTGACTTACATCATGACAACAAAGAGCACCAATATGGCTGAAGAGATGGTGGAGAGATCAAAAACAGATTCACCAGCATGTCTGGCATTTGTAACTTGAAACAAAGAAGCAACCAGTTTCTGATATGGATTTAGACCCTCCATAATTTGGGAGTTCCACTCCATGGAGCAGAACATTACCAATTGTATCATATTGAACACAATAACAGTAACAATCAAGAGCCAACAATGAAGACCAGGGAGCAAATGGCCATAACCCATCTCTTTGGAATTCTTCAACAAGTATGAGGATTCCTCTTTTTTGGTAACCCTTTTCAGAGCCATTATGACAAGCCTCAAACATGGTGCATACAGGGCATTACCTAGAAGGACATGTGGAAGAACAAGGAGGAGAAGACCTGAATTCTTCTTGAAAACTATCATGTTCTCATTGGTAGGGACAAAACCACAACTTGCAAAAGTGGAAACTATGGTAAAGAAAGAAAATGTTTCTATATTGATGCCTTTGTTTTTAAGCACTTGTCTAGCACTTGGTATAGAGGTTATGTATATAGAGACCAAACTAGAACCAACCAAATGAACCACCACAAGGTACCCTAAAACCACATGACTCAGATACCTAAGGGAGCTATACTTAAGTCTTTCTCTATCATTAAAGGAAGCTACCATGCCATTTGGAACATCAATAACACTATTCTGAGGGATAGAAACTAAACCAAGTTCAATTTGATTGGTCTTAATTGGGGTCTCTTGTTTCAGTGAAAGATTAGTATTAGTACTATATCTGTTTGTTTAATTTGGGGGAAATTGAACCTAGCAAACACAAGTTCAAGCAAGGAAGTGAAAACTTCCCCACCAACAAACATAAGAAAGGTGAGTAGAATGAGTTGGGAATTTGAAAAAGTCTCCATTTCTACAGCTGTCATGCTAGAAACAGTGGAAGTAGAAACAGAGGTGTAAAACAGATCAAAATCATTAGGCCTAACAGGGGACCTTGGCTTTGAAACCTTTAGACCCAAGTAACCAAACAGAGAAAGGATGATGAAATAACAGAGTTGAGCAAAGAAGTTGTTGAATTGGAGGGATAGAAACGAGGAAAGGATCCATGGAGTTTGGAGTTGTTGAGGAAGGAATTACAAAGATGTTGTAGTTTTTACCAAAGAAGGCAAAGTTCTTCATTGTGTGTTGAATTGAAGAAGAAGAGACTTGGCCTGCTGAATATACGTCAAGTGGGAAACCATTTATATAGCATTAGAATGGCACTGGTTACGTGCATATGGGCTCTCTAGTTCATTGTTGGAATCCTCTAATAGGTTATGCAAAAGGAGGGGCATAACCATGCATGAAAGAATTGACATTCATAACGAAATTTCAAAAATAAAAACAATAATAGTGATCTTCATAAATGTGCAGCTTAACTTCTAAGCTATAACGGTGAGATGTGTGTCATGTAGTTTACAATATGTCTATCTATAATCTATATTATTGTATAAAAGGATACTAAATTTTTTATTTTCACTTTTAATACCTATTATATCCCTAATAATCACCAATAATCTCTTACTTTTTGCACAGTTTTATTCTAACCGTTCACAATATTATTTAAACAAAATGTTTCACAATATTATACAATCTCTCAAAAAAGTATATAAATAAATTTTACGTTTTTTTTAATAAGAAATACTAATATTTTTATTATTATTATTATTAATAAAATAAAAAAATGATTTAATTAGTATACACTGTCAGTGTAAAATAATTTTATATAGACATCCAATGGTGTGTTGTCACATCATTATTGAAAAGAACACCTCATGTGTTATTAAATTCAATAAATGATGTGGCAGCACATCATTGGATGTCTGTGTAAAACTTCATTTACACTGACCGTGTCCATATATTAAATTCATAATAAAAAGCTGAAGTTAAGCATTTTGAATATTTTGTTCCTCTTTTTAACCCACTTATTGGACTTGTATAATTTTATACCGACAGTTGTCGTTGATTGTGTCTTTATTTGTCCGTATATATTGTTATGGTGCGCCTGAATAATGTTTTTTTTTATACCACTTGTTTTTTTTATCTCACATAAAATCTTTATGAGGTTTGGAGACTCTAATTTCTACCTTTTATTGTCTCATCTCAATGATGGAAAATGTCATTAAATCAAAATATTGAATCATACAACTTATGTACATGCTGAATGACGAATCACGATGTGGCCACGTGGAAGCTATAACTTTGAGAAATTGTTTTTAGGGAAATGTTTGTAAAACAACATGGTATACAACAATGAGAGAGATAGAGATAAAAGAGAGAAAAGAGAGAGAAATGTGAGATGTGATGGATGATGTGATGAAGAGATATAGAGAGAAAAAGTGTGTTGTATAAGTTTGTATGATTTTTGGTGTATGAATAAGTTATCTCTTGTTTTTATGCGACATAGGGATGGCAATGGGTACCCTGTGGGCAGGGTACCACAGTGCCCGTCCCCGTCCCCGCGTTTTCGAGAAAAGCCGGTACTTGCGCCCGTACCGCATGGGCAGTAACTTTAGTGCCCGTCCCCATACCCGCTGGGCACCTATATGCTCGTACCCGCGCCGTTACCCGCACTTTTATTAAGTAAAAAATTAATAACTTACTAAAAAAACATTAAGTTAAGAAAATTATATCTCATTGAAAAAGTTACTTCGAAAGATCGTCTAAACATAATTTTTAAATATTAGTAATACAACAATTTAATTATATCGAAACACAATATGTTAATGTTCTAAAACACAAGAAATGATCTCAAGTTCAATTTTTTTTATTAAATATTACAATATACTTTCACGTCAAACTATTTTATAAACTTGGATCTCATGTGTTAGAATTCTTCAACATCTGTAAAAAATGATTATTAACACTAATTAGTAATATATTATAAAGTAAAAAAACACATATAGATAGTTATAAAAATATAATTTTAATTTGTAATATATATATATCAATTTTAAAAAATATGCATAAATTATATTAGATATTTAATAAATTAATATATACTATATATAATTAGTATGAAATTTTATTAAATAACTATATATATGAGTGCGGGTATGGGCGGGTTGGCGTCAAAGTGCCCGTACCCGCGCCCCGTTCCCCCATGAAAAAATGTGGGCTTTTACCCGTACCCGCACCCATACCCGCTTTGCGGGTTTTTAACCCTGCCCATTGCGGGTAATTTTTGCGGGTACCCATATGGCTTGGGCTCGATTTGCCATCCCTAATTGCGACATATATATATATATATTATTAAATATGAAAGAAAAAGAGATCTGTGAGAGCTAGAGGCTGATGAGGGCGGGGAGTGATCGCAGGTGTAAAGAGGCATGGACAAGGAGGCGTCGCTCCTGGCAGGCTTCTAAGCACACATAGATGAACCGAACCCACACCCGAATGAAAGGGGATCCAGAAGTTGTGCAGGGTATGGGACTGCTACAGTTGAGGATAGCTTAAAGGAATTATTGTGGAGAACTATACCAACAAGATGCATCTTCTTTTTCGGAAGCCCATAACATAAGAACTCCATAGTAAGCGTGCTTGGCTTGGAGCAATTCTGGGATGGGTAACCTCTCTGGGAAAAGTTTCCCGGAAAGTGTGCAAGTGAGGACAACACATACTGGAAACACTCATGTTGGTTTGTAGGGACCTCTCATCACTCCTGCAAGCGGCTGGGGGGCGTTACAATAAATCGAAGTGTAAGAAAAGTTGTGGGTTTGTAGGGACCATCATCACTCCTGCAAGCGGCTCGGGGGCGTTACAATAAATCGAAGTGTAAAGAAAAGTTGTGGGTTTGTAGGGACATCATCACTCCTGTACAGCGGGTAAAAAGGTTCACATGTCTCACTTTTAAAACACCATTTAACTCAAAGTCAATTCAATATAATAAAAGATAAAGTCAATGGTTTCAAAACAACTAAAACATCCAAATATTAAATGTCAACATCTAAAATATTCATCATGGTCATGCAAGGCACTTAAAATAGTTTTCGTATATCTCTACTCAAAAACATAATAAAGGAAACCCTATTACTAATGCCCTGATGTCACAAGTATCAGAGCGGAACCCCTTCAATTCAATACTCGGCACCTTGAGTGCCATCTTCGTCACCTATAAAATAACCACAGAAAGCACGGTGAGGAAAAGAACACATACTCATACATGCACGCAGAAGGCTACCCTATCCACCCAACACATAGCCATAATCATTAATTTCATCACATAATCATCATCAATCATATTATCTCACACTCTTATAATTCAACATATTGACTCATCACAATTATATAATTCACATACTAACGCAATCATAAAATAACATGTATGCTCACTCTATGCTCATGCACAAAAACTCATCCTAAGGATCATGATTCGGAACTCCGCACAATGGGCGCACCTCATCAATCCTCTTAGTTGTTACCAATGATGGCTCTATCGTTAACGCCCACTTGGCAGATAGGTTGCACAGTTATACACCCCCTTGGGCCTGTGTAGAGACATTCGCCCCCTGTCATCATCACCCACCTCTATTGGGCTAGATGACTAGCATAAAAAACACTCCCCCTTGGAGTAATGCATCGAATATCCCCCATCATGGTCGTCACCCTACTCATCGTCCCCCCTTAGGACTAGGGCATATGCTAGCCACGTCTGGCTTATATGCATCACACACATCTCATATCTCAAATGTTATGCTCAATGCAATCATCATCATACCTCATAACTCTCACCAATTTCTATGCTTAATGATCATCATCAATTCATAAATATCTCATACAATCTTTATTATTATAATCACACATCACATAACAATTATAATAAACATAGGATATCACATAAGATATTCACATCACAATACTCATATCACAATTAATACACTCTATGCATCCAATTTAATTTCATCAATAAAAATCCCAAAATACAGCTACAGTGTGAACTAAATATCTCCAAACCCAGACTTTGTATCAACGATCCAACCGTTCAAAATGAAGAAACAGATGTTCCGAACCAGCTGTCACAATTTCAGCCCGATCCAATGATGAACGAATCTGCAGTCGCTGTTTTACAGTCGCAGCTCTGTGTAAAAATGGGAATGACTTTCCTCTATCTTCTTCTTCAATCCCTACTCAAATCCTCAAGTTCCTAATTCAATTAAACTCGTTTTTACCGATTAAATTCACTAAAAACATCAATTATTTCAATGGATTACAGTTAATTCAACAATCGTTCAATTATGAATCTCACCCCCAAATCCTAATTTGACCCCTTTTTCGATAGTCTCGCTACCATCACTCAATTCATCAATAATATCACGTTATACATCAAATCAATCACATTCCAAACACAAAATACATGATTCACAGATAAATTCTCGAATTTATAATTCTTAGAGGGTCTTATGGTTGCCCATCACTACCCAAGCACTCCAACATACACATATAAGCAACACCATTTCCCTCGTACCTTAGAGTTGACGATCAGAAACGAAAGATAGAACTCCCTTGCTGATCTACTACTCTGCGGCACCTCCTCCTTGTGAAGTTGCTTCTCTCCTCCCTAGGGTTTGGTTTTCTGACGTTTGAAAACTAATAGGGTGAAATAGATAACCCTCCCTCTATTTAAATATCTAACTGAGTTGGGCCTACTCCAACCCACCCGTTACCCTTTTTAATTAAATAATACCTTATTCTGAAACATAATAATATTATTATTTCTTCATAAATCTTATTTTATTTTATTTATTCCTTTATTTAGGAATTATTAGGATGTAACAGAATCCTTATCAATCTACATTCAAATTTAAATTCAAATCTTATAATTAAACCTTATCCTAAATTTGTATTGATTCTTATCTTTAATCCTTGTGATCTCATTATTCCATTTTAAAATCTGATCCTAATTTAAAATACTAAACCAATCTCTCTCATAATATTATCCTTATTAATCTTGATCTTATATTAATATAATAATTCTTATAACAATTAATTTTACTTGAAATCTTAATAATCTGATGTCTCTATTTATAATATTATATTATATTATATCATAAATACAATTATATTAATATTCACTATTATTATTATAAAACTTCTATTTTACAACTAACGTCATCGGAATATAATTATATGTATTTTAATTATAATTCTAAATTTTAAATTTTAGGATGTTACAAGATCAATGTGTGATGTAATGAGATTATGATAGGAAAAAATATTATATAAAATATTATACATTTTTTAGTTTAATATAATACATTGTCATTGTAGAAATTTTACACAGACATTTGATTATGTTTGTCACATTATTTATTGAATTTATAACACATGAGGTGTTATATTCATTAAATGGTGTGACAACACACCATTAATATATGTGTGTAAAAACTTCTTACATTGACATTGTATATCATTAAATCCATATTTTTAATTATATAATATATTATTCCTCCCGTCTTTTTTATAAGGTACTTTTTACAAGGTTTAGTAATCCTTTTTACAAGACATTTATAATTTTAAGGAAGCATTTATTACAGCTTTTTGTATTTAACTTTAATATTTCCAACTATCAAATAGAGTTAGTTAATAATATAAATAAGAATAAAACTAGAAAGTTAAACTATTTTTTAAAATCTCATAAATTATTAACCAATTTTATTCATTTTATATTGATACGTGTAATTCAGTTAAATGGATATGTTATAAAAAGAATGGAAAAGGGAGTATTTCTTATATAACTTCTAGCTATAATGACTGACTTGCTAACAAAATCATAAATGAGGATAGTCTGTAATAATTTAGATTTTAGTAATGATGGAACATAGTCTCTCTCACTTCCTTGACACTGGAGTATTAACAAATAACAATATTTAAAGAAGAGATTCTAACGTGCCGTAAAGGAGAAATTTTTAAAAAATTAGTACTATTTTAATGAGAAATGTAAATTGTACATGTTCTACATGTACAAT
This sequence comes from Sesbania bispinosa, assembly GCA_026901365.1. Lineage (NCBI taxonomy): Eukaryota > Viridiplantae > Streptophyta > Magnoliopsida > Fabales > Fabaceae > Sesbania > Sesbania bispinosa. The sequence goes on along the minus strand of QLOH01001234.1, from coordinate 1,811 downwards.
AAAGAAAGAGAAAGAAAAAAAGAAATGTAGAATATGATAGGTGATGTGATGGAGAGAAATAAAAAGAAAAATGTGTTATATTGGATACCTATAACTGAGTCATCCCATCGGTTTTTCTTCCAATATTTTGTTATTTTACTTTGCGAGACTCTTCGTTTCCGAATCATTTTATTTTAAAAAATAATAAAAAAAAAAGTGCTCATATATGACATTTATATTGGAAGAAGAAAAATGTATTAAAAAACTTATAAAAAATACAAATCCTTTTTTTTCAACTTTATATTTCACTCAGAAATATATAACTTAAATCTAAAAATGTATTATTGTTTACATACATACACGATATGAATCTCACATGAGTGAAATAATATTCATTGTGATACTTAAGTCACGAGATTTTTTCACCTAATAAATTAGTCTTTCGAGTTGAGTTTTATTCATGGGTTTAGTTTTATTTTTTTAGTCCAATGGTTAAAGTCTTAACAAATTCTACTTTTATTGAGTTGGCCCATGAGTAGGGATACATATAGGATGAGTTAAGGTGAAAAATACCAATAAGTAAGCGAAGCAAAAGAAATGGGCTAGTTCGACCAAATCGGTTCGCAAAAGCCCGTAAAATATAGGGATTGAGTATTTAATTTAAAAGTCTTATAACTCTCAGGTTTCTTAGTGCACCTCGATAAAGCCTACTACCTGGAAAAAAAAGACTGGCCCTCGCAAAACCCATAAAAAAGCCCACAAAAATATAGGGTTCAGACCTTCATTTTAGAAACCCAAATAATTTCTGAGCTTTCTAGTCTGACTCGGTAAATCTCCTATGAAAAAAAAGCCTTGATAACCCCAAAACTGCAAAAAGGATCGGGCTACCCATACAAAGTGTTAAAAAATGTAGGGATCGAATCTTTATTTTAAAACTCCGAATAACTCGTAAGCTTCTAATCAACCCTAAAAAACTGCTACCCGTATCGAGTCGGGTAGCCTGAATTGTCTATTTTATCTCAAAGAGTGACGGTGGCCAATGGTTGGATCAATGTTGATAGAGTGAACTCCAACCCAAGAGTACGGACTTGAACCAATGATTTTAGACCTCATTGTTCCATAAGTCTCTTAATTATATATTTATATTAATATTAATCACAATCTTAATTTAAAATTTAAATAAATATAATAAACCTCTAAAAAATTATAAATAACTAAAATTCTCTTCCAATTAAAATATAATGAAGAAACTTATCAATTAATTGATAGGTAATATTAGAAATAGAGATTTTAATTATCACAGAAAAATAGGTTTCATCTTGTTATCACTAATTTTTGTAATTAATAACTATTTTACTTATCTTTTAACTGAATTTTCCTACCATATTATGAATTCTAATAAAATATATATTTTATTATTTAATATTGTAAATACTGAAATAGATTAACGAGATCAAAATCTAATATGAATATTAATTACCTATTATAATAATTTTATATATAATTTTATATCTTGAAAAGGTGAAAAATTATTAAAATAAAATTATAATAATCATAATAAATTATTTTAATTAATTAAAAATATCTCATTTTAAATTCCACTTTAGGTACAAACATATGTTGGATCAGTCAATAGGATAAACCAAATCTTTATGAAAATATAAAAGAAAATAAATTCATACAACAAAAATATATAACAACTCATACAACACATATTTATTTTTCTATCTCTCTCCATTATATCTCCCATCATTTCTCACATTTCTCTTTCCTCTCTCTTTTCTATCTTTACCTCTTAATGTTGTATTGTGTTGTTGTTGTACAAATTAAAT
>QLOH01001233.1:0-23000 GCA_026901365.1 Sesbania bispinosa | reverse complement strand
GTCGCTACAAGTAATTTTTTTAAAATTAAATTTATTATTTATTTTATTATTTATTAAATTTAAAATTATAAAAATAATACTAAAAAAGTATATATATATATATAAAAAAAATTATATACACAAACTCTGTTAATAAATAATATAATAAAACATAAACATAAAGAAATCAATGGTGGCAGCGGTGCTGGGGCTATGGGAGGGCTGCTCGTCTTCATCATCCACCGATTGGTCATCCATGACGGGATCATAATGGGGGTGCGGCTGTGCCTAAGCCTGAGTCGGAGCCTGACCTGTAGCTTGAGCATCCAAGATCTACTGCATCTGTCGTCGGAGTCGTGCTAACTGATCCTCCAACTATGCAGCCCTTCTTATGGCCTGGCGAGACTCCTGCCTTGCTACATTTACTTCTCGGCGCAGCACCTCCTCAGTAGAATGTCGTGACCCGACCCGTCAGAACTCTCGTCCTGGTGAGCCCGGGACTCCTGAGTCAAGTTCGTCACACCTGGACGAATGTTGTAGGCCAAGTCCCCGGTGCCATAACAACAACCCCAGGTCTTGCCACCCACAACATCCCTCCAGATCTCCAGCTTGGTGAAGGCATCAGTCATGGAGGTGTCCCCCATCTGTGACTCCACCTCTCTCAGGCGCTCCTTGTAATTTGTCTGTTGAGGTAAAAGTAAAATTAGTTATTAGTTATATATTCAATTGTATAAATATGAAATTATATAAAAAAACACTTACATAGGTGGACCGGGCCCGTCCATCTACCCATCCACCACCCTTTTGGCGTGGGTGGCAGCAAGAACTCATCCAGCTCGACCTCCTACCCAAGCTGTCATCGCTACACAGGAAAATCACACAAAATTAATTAATTTAACAACAAATAGAAATATAATACAAAAGAGTGTTTGTTTATACATACCATATCCAACGCCACCTCATGGTGGGCCCTGCGGCCTGTTGAGAAGCTCGGTTGCTCTCATTACGAGCGGACTTCCCCTTGAATTCCGCAGAGTCCAGTAGGCCAAAAGACCCTCCCAGGCCTCCTCACCACACCACATAGGCCTCTTCCCAGCCTTCTAAGCCTTGTTCATCATATCTCGAAGGCGACGAGCAACCCTCTGCTCGTACACCTTCTTGATTTGGGGCCTCATCAGAAGAGTCTCAAGTAACTCGGCTATGCAAAATAAAAATATGGTATGTCCTGCCAAATTGACATATCTTAAGAAAAAATTTAAAGTGGATAGGGTTTTTAATTACCGTGAACTCCTCCCACCACCTGTCCCTAACATCCTTTGGGGTGACCTCCCAAAGGTAGTGAGGACCCCGGAACTGCAAAACGGATCGCATGACCAATGGCTGCTATAGGTGGGGAGTTAGGCACCCACCTGCAAAATAAAATATTCAATATTAACAGTCAAAACAATGAAAGATTCAATATGATATCAATTCTAAAGAAGAAAAAAACTAAACAAACTCACCCCTTGCCAAATGGTCGGATAATAACCCGACCTCGAGTGTCTGCCTCAAGAGGTCTGCTTGACCTGACACCCTGGAACCGAGTTGGCTTGTCATCAGACTCCTGGTCAACATCCCTATCTAGGTCATCCTGAGTGTCGTTAGTGTCTATCTCGGGCACAACGTCCTCCTGCACTGGAGGCATCTGAACTAATCCCAGTGTCGGGATGAACCTCACACCATCGAACTGCGTCGGAGCAGATGGTGGAGGGGAGGAAGAAGAAGTCTGCATGGCGCCCCGCCGGCGCTGAAGTAGATGGATGCTTCGGCATCTGAGCAACATGTGAGTGAGAGAGGTTGGCCCTCTCCTGCATCGCACGAGCTGCCTGTTGTTGTAGCTCGCCCGGAGGGATGGACCTCCCTCTACTAGGTGGGATCTTCTCTCCACCTCTACCACGCATCCTAGGCACTAATGACTATAGACATTATATACAAAATAAATAATTATATAAATTAAAAAAACTAATTACATATTACTAATAAACTAATTAATAAAATAATTACTAATATACTAATTACTAATAAAATTAATAAAACTAACTATAATTACTATAAACATTATAAAACAAATAAACTAATAAATTAATAAAACAAATAAACTAATAATTACAAATAAATTAAATAAACTATTAATGACAAATAAACCTAATTCCTATATCATATTAATAAATTAATAAAATAAATAAACTTAAATACAAATAAATTAATTAAAACTATTAATTATAAATAAACTATTTATAAATGAACTATTAATTACAAATAAACCTAATTACAAAAAAATAAATTAATAAAAAACTAACTACACATAAACTATTAACTATAAATAAACCTAATTCCTATATCACATTAATAAATTAATAAAACAAATAAACCTAAATACAAATAAATTAATTAAAACTATTAATTACAAATAAACTATTTACAATTGATCTATTAATTACAAATAAACCTAATTACAAAAAAAAAATTAACTACACATAAAGTATTAATTACAAATAAACCTAATTCCTATATCACATTAATAAATTAATAAAATAAATAAACTATTAATTATAAATTAATTGATTAAAGCTTTAAAAAATACTTACTCGTTGGACTCCGAAAAAGGAATAACTCTGGAACGAGCTCTAACGTCGCCTACAAGCAACTATTTTGAAAACTGATCGGTTCAAAACGATCCTATGATGGAGAGGAACGTTTTAATCGATAAGTTTTTCAAAATAAACGGGGTTAGGGGACAAAAATAGGAGGTGGCTGTAAGAAAGGAAAAGGGAGTTTGGAGGAAAAGGAATTTGGAAATGGAGGAAGAGGGAAGGGGGAGGCGTTTTAACGCGTATAGGTTTTTAACGTAGCGACGGACTAGCCGTCGCTACGTTTTTTTAAAAAAATGCGCGTGCAAATTAAAATTTCATTTTTAATGTAGCGACGGTCTGTCGTCTCTAAAGTCATCGCTTCATTTAATTTTTATTTCTCTTTAGAAAAAATAAATATATTATAATATAGCGACGGCCCGACCGTCGCTACTGTCACTTCCTAGCGACGGCCAGGCTGTCGCTAGTAGCGACGCCATGGGGTCATTGCAAAGAAGCCGTTGTTAAAAACTGAATTTCTTATAGTTGGCTTTACTGCGCAAAAAACTGATCCGCCACTGTTCATGTACAAACTTCCTTCCCTTCCCATTTTCCCGGCTAAAACCAAACACATTGTCATGGAGTTTTCCAGTCGTTTTCCAGCCTTCCAACTTCCATCCTTCTATTTTACCATAAAAACAAACAGAGTGTAAAAGACTTTTTTACCCTACCATTTAACATGTGTCATCAAAACTTAAAACTTTTACCGATTTTTTTTCTTCTTATTTGTCATTATTGGTTATCTAAAAATTTTATACTTTGACATTTTATTAGTAAATTCCAAAAAAGATTTTCACTATCCCTATTGTGGTGTCACACACAACCTTCAAACATTTTTGAGAAATGATAATTGTACAATAACTTCATACAACAACGAGAGGGATAAGAATAGAAGAGATAGAAATGTAAGATGTGATGGATGATTTAATGGAGAGAGATATAAATAAAAAAGTATTGTATGAATAATTTATCTCAACATGTTTTACTCATAATCAGTGATTTTTTCCCTTCATGATCACCACACTACCACTGCTAGTTCTCCATCATTGTCTTATTATCATATCTCTCTTGTTATTGTCCCCATCATGGGGTTATAATTTGAAGTGAGGGTGCATTCGAGAAAACATCTTAATTAAGTGCTTATTCAATAAGTATTTATCACATGAGAGCTTAAGCCACAAGCATTTAAGAAGTTGGTGAGAACCAAAGAAGAGACAATGTACTTAATTTCTGCATAAGTTGTTTATAAGCTACTCTGAGGAACTTATTAAAATAAGTTGAAAATGGCTTATGACAACTTATGAGCATGTCATAAGCTTTTTTCATAAGTTTATGCAAACACTTACACAAGTGTTTTATACCATAAAAGAGACAGTAGGCTTGCATAAAAGACAAAGTTGGTCAAAGTGCATTCAATGAATAAATGGAAGACAATATGCCATGAAAGTGACAAGTCAAACATAGCTAGGACAACCTTTTTTACCACTCTCCAACGTCTAAAAACGACTAGTTTGAATCCAAGCTATTAAAATACTCATCCATTGCCTCAACACTTGCAAGAGAGAAACAAGAGAAAAGAGACCAAGAGTCCAAGTGTTGAAAAATTACCATCTCTACCTTTTAAAGCCATTCTCTCTTCCAGATCACTCTATATATATATATATTTATATATATTTCATTTTCTAAATCCATAGAAATGACTTATTAAGCTCTGTATTATAAAGTGTAATGCACTCTTTGAGTGATTTGTGAGCCATCTGTCAAAAACCATTTCATTTGACAAATGGTTTTGTATCTCCCAAGCTAACTGGTGAGAGTTAGTGTTGGTTAAGGTGAGAATATCCTAAGCTAATCAGGGTGGATTAGTGTTGGTTGAGTAGTTGTGAGCTGATGTATGGCTGAAGAGGTTGTGGGAACATAAGTGTGAGGAGGTCGAGGGACAAGAATACCTGGTTTAACAAATTTGTTTAAGTATGGAAAATCATAAAGAGGTAGGTAATGGATGTAGCCCAAGGATTTTGTGGGTGAACCAGTATAAAAATCACCATGTAGTATAAACTCCATCATATAAGTGTTGAGTCCAAGACCCTCTTTCATTGAAGTTTTAATGGCGGAAAACCTCTCATGTTCAAATTGTAAGAAATTGAATGAGATATTGCTAATGAACTCTTGAGAATTACTAAAATAATGGGAACAATATATAAGAGAAGTACTACAATATATTTTGCTTATTATAAACAAAATATTGTTGTCCAGAAGCAAAATAAGCTCTCAAAATCATATGGAAATTGAAGAATAGTATAAAGTCTCAGTATTAAGTAATGGACAACATTCCAAATGGATAAATCATCATTTTGTCTTAAACACAAAATTAACTGAGTTCCAGAAGAACAGAATCCTGATCAGAAGCACAAGTACTGTTTAGAAGCACAAATGTTGTCCAGAAGCTCAAATCTGCATAATTTCATTCACCAGCAAAAACTCAATTAGATCATTCAAGAAATCATTATTGAGATTAAATTAAGAAGAACAATCTTGTAAAAGATATCTGGAATCTACAATAATGACAAGTTCACATTCAGAAGCAGAAAGCAACTTTCTGCAGTTTTCCAGAACCACCATTGTTTTCCAAAAGCACGAAATAAAGATATGCATCTCAGAAGATTGAAAATATTTTTCTAATGTTCTAGGAAAAAAAATCTCCTTTAGAAACATAGAGACGACTCAGCTAATCAAAAGTAGACCAAGGATGAAAGAGAAAAGTCATAAGTGATAGTGACACATAACTAAAATACATGGGCTCACTTTTTTACCAACTTTTATGCTTCCCAATGACTAGTTGGACTCCTTGGTACTATAAATAAGTTATGGGTATTGAAGGAAGTCACCATCCAGAAGCTTTAGAAAAAAAGCTCTCGAATTTCTGCTTCTGGAACACAATTCTCCTTTGAGAAAAATACTTCTTCTGCAGTTTGCTTATGTATAATTCTTATAAATATTTTTTTGCATTAGAAGTAATTCATACAACTCTCTACTACCTTAGATCATCCACCTTTGAGTTTTGAGAGAGTTATGCATCACAAACCTCTTTTATTAAATTTCAAGAGTGTGTTTCCAAGCTAAAAAGGAGTGACATAGTGTCGGAAAACAAGTTGTAGTTGCCTATGGAGATTGTGGAAAACCTAGAGAGGCTTGAAGCATTGGTTGTATAAGCTTGTGGAGGCTGGGGGAAATAATACCTTGTATCAAGCTTGATAATTAGTGAAAAATCCTTGATGAAGAAGAAAAAGAAGAGTGGTGGCATAAGAGGATAAGGACAAGGGGTTTCAGAACAAAAAGAACTACTAATAAGAAATTAAGGTTTGCTAAAGTGATATTCAACAAGAAGAAGTACAAGGCTATGAAGCCTAAATGCAATTCATGCAAATGCACTCATTCTTAGACAACCAAATGTTTAAGAGATAAAGAAAAGAGGTAAAGAAGAAATGGAGGGGAATCTGGAGCTATAAGATGTTGAACATAAGAAGAGAACCAAGAGAAAAAGACTCATCACATATAAATGTTTAAAGGATTCATCAAGTTCTTGTGAGAAAAGAACTTCTGAGGATGATAGCATGGTTAGATTGTTTCCTATACCTTCTTCAAATATATGTCTTTGAGGAAGCTGCTGAAAGAAGGAAATGCATTCCTTCTACTGAGTTTGGAAGAAAACTAGCTCCCAAAGTGTCTCATAAGCCTTACCCTACGCCCCTTGAGGAGATTAAGAGATTGCTAAAGTTTGCAAACTTGAGGTAAAAGCTAAAGTATTTTAGGAACTCTACAAGGCTAGGGTACTTGTCTAAAGGCCTGACTCTTCAAACAAGGAAAGGAGTTGAAAAGAAGAGGAGGAGGAGGAGGAGGAGGAGGAGGAGAAAGAGAAGAAGACAAGAATATAAAATGGAAGAAGGAAAAACAGAAGATTCAGATGGTAGAAGTATACAATGGAGGAATGTTTACTACTGATGGGCAAGTGAGAATATGGGAAAAAGCCTTGAAATCCCAACACTTCTTCTTTGTTGTAGAAGTTTTTGGATCTATTAAGCCTCTCTTGCACCCAAGGGACTTTATCCATTTAAAAGACTCAAATAGGAAGTTGATAAAGTTGATGATCACAGAAGCCAAAGCAGCAATAGATCATTGAGTCTCCCTAATCTATCTCTGATCATGAAGAAGACTACTATGGTGATGGTTGAACATGGTATGATAGTGCCCCTCTTTCCTTTCCCAGATGAAGACCTTTTAAAGTAGAAGAAGTCTCACATTATCTTTATTAAAAGGTCCATTTAGGACCGACCCAACCCTAAGGTGGGTACAACCCCCGCTTTCGGCCCTTCCAAAAAATAACCTTATTTTATGCTCCTAAAAAATATTTTATTTATTATTAGTAGTTTTTTTAAAAAATAAAAATAGCTAATAATTATTTAGTAAGTAATATTAAATTATTTAGAGTAACTATAAGTTTTTTTACCTTTAAAAACACCCCCATTTTATCCCAACTTTCTCTCTTTTTCAGAAATAATAATTATTAATAATTGATTTTATCCTAATTAACGTTGTTTTCATCACTTTTTTTTGTGACTTTTCTTCTCTAGGTCGTGATATATTGATATTACCTATTATCTCTTACTTTCTCAATCTCTCTTTTTTGTACTTGGTTGAGTGTAAAGATTTGTCCTTTAGTGAGTATATAAAAATAAACATGTAACTTTACTTGATTAGATTCTATTGTGTCAGTGTGAGTAGATTTGTTTATTTAAATAAATAAATATTTCTTTCAAAAATTATCCTAACAAACATGCATTAATATATTGAAGGATAAAAAAGTCTCATCATAAAATTCGCTTTAGGCCCTTAGAAACGTTGCCCCGACCCAAAGTCCATTCAAACCAATATTTGAGAGATAGTGGATTTTGATACAAAAGAAGTTGAAGCTCATAGAAACAAATGTGGAGTGTTGGTGGACAAGTTCCTTTTCTATATAGGAGAAGTTATGAGCTATATTAGTATATGTGTTAAAGAAAAGGCAAAAATTCCTAACCACAAAAGCCTCATCTCTTTCAACCATATTCCTAAGCTGAATTATTAGAAAAAAGGAAAGGATCATCAATGCTACTCAAATAGAATTTCGCACCAAATTATTTGCTGAAGATTTAAGAGTCAATCCCAGTATCATCACTTTCACCTTCAAAAGTAAATGGATCACTCTAATCTTTAAAGTTTTTGAAGAAAATCCACGGGATGCAGAAAGAAGAAGACTAGAAGATCAAATTAGGCATTATGAGTAAGTACGACATCAACTTATCAAAAGACAACACCAACTTGTTGAAACCACTACTCAACTCAGGTAGGATAATGAAATGTTCAGGAAGGAAGTTCTCTTAAGATTTATAAAGTGGGGAGGTTTGTGCTTAACCTTGTAAAGGAAGCTTTGTCTAAAAAGGCTCCATAATGCCTTGTGACTTAATAAAACCAATCAATTTACTTGCCAAAAATATTTTTTTCTTTTCCAAGACTCATGCAATCATCTGATCTTACTTTTATTTGTTTACTCCTTTATTATTTATGTCAAGAAGGGGGATTACTAATGAATTTGATAAACTTAAAGAAAAGTCTTTTCCAGGTTCAAGAAAAGAATCTAGAAGACTTCAGAAAGACCTCTATATACTTAAATTTTTTAAAATATTTTTTATATTTAAAAAAATTGGGCCCCATAGGGTCGAAGTTTAAATAAAAGTTCCTGTACTTGTAATATTCTTCCTGTCACGACTATCTCCTGTGAATCGTCCTAATTCGTAAAACCAAGGATTTATGCTCGTTAGAGGAAAAATCCCGAATTTACGGAATTATTTTTCGCGACATTACCGATATTGAACATACAATACATAAAAACTTAGGTAATGCAACGTTTACATAAGCGTTGAAAATAAAACTACAATATAATTTAATATCCATGCCAACTAGTGTCTCAGAATACATAATCAACTAATTCAGTTAATTGTACATAATTCCATTAAAGTTCCTAGGTCTTCCATAAGATTACAAAGGGATGAGGGAAGAGGTCCTCTCCCGGTTGTCCGAGTCCTCCCAACAAATCTCCAACTGAGACTTACGTCCCAGTGAATATGATCATACATACAGTGTAGGATAACAGGCAAATGAAAATGCATAACTTAACACACACACACACACATATATACATTATTTACTAAGACAAGCATACCAAGCAATCATTCAACACACGGTTTCCTCTAGTGTTAAACCCACACCCAGGGTGTCTTTTCACTTATCCTCTTAGAACATAAGCGCTCAAAACCTGAAACAAGAACCGTTGTTCTAGTGGCCATAAAGACATGAGATTCGTTTTATTAGAAATCACGAATGCAATGTTTTTATCTTTCCTTGAAAACCTCATTTCCCATGAAATTCTTTATGGTCTGAAGACCCATGATGTAAAATAGAACCTGCACATGGTGTATCATTTGCAAAAGGAATAAATCACCAAGCTAAAAAATTTTATTCAAATTTTATGCAAGAAGCAAAATCAAATAAGAGAATCTTATTTTTGTAGTAAAATTGATCCATTAGACAAAATTTCTACTCTTTCTCAGCATCTCAAGGATGGTAACTCTAGAATGTATGCATTCTTTATCACTCCCCCTTCTATTGTCATGCCATACCCCAACCTATGCTTGAGTCTTAAACAAGTTTCCAATCATCAACTTCTAGCTAAAGAAATGAGATCAATTTAGGACATTAAAACATGTTCGAAGAATGGCTTAGTTAAGTGAATGAACCTTGCAAACTTCGGACTTGCAAAACTCAAGGCTTAAGTATCCAACAACATGTTTTCAATCACCTTTACATGTCATTTCTAAGCCTTAACATTAGGAACCCAGTTTGCATGACAGTATACCAATGTAATATGGATCTGGAAAAGAATGGCCAGTCGGATAGTTCCATTGATCAACAAGCTAGCTGTGCAGCACAAAAGCTCCAGCCGACCAACATCAGTCGACAAACTTCTTCCTAGATGGACAAGCCTGCTCCTAGCCGGCCAAACGTGAGGCCACTCCAAAACTGGTTGTTGGTTCCTAACTTAAGGTTCTAAGCCTATACCTTGGGCAATTAGGTGCTTATGGTTTCATGGTCCCTCCACTTCTCCCAAATCTACTTCCAAGCCCTCTCACACACCATAGAAGTTCCAATTTTGATAATAACTTTCCATAGGCTCTAACTTAACCATTTTCCCACACATAATATTCTCCCTAAGTTTCCAAGTTCAAGAGGCTATGGTTTGCACTTATTTTGATTTTATTAGGATCATGGGGAGAAGCAAATTTCTAATTGTCCTTAGTAGGGAATCCATAAGTCCAGTCATTTAAGAAATTGCTCACCTATTAGCTAAAAGTCATAATTGCAATACTAAAAGGATTAGAGATTCAAAATTAATTAAGATAACCACTTAATCTAGCATTCTTCAAGGGATGAATCCACCTACTCATAACTAAATAAAGTTTTCTTAAGTAAGAAATTGTAGAGTCCTTAGATTAAATTTAATTCTTATGAACATTAATCCCAAACCATAACCAACCTTTTTTTTTTAAGAATCAAGTATGAAATCCGAACCTTATCATCATGTAACTTAAGATACAAAGTTAAGTAAAGACATATCCAACTAGGTTTCATCCTACAAAGAAACAATCATAAGCCTATACATAAATTCAAACCCAAATTCAGATGCCATAAAAATATTATTATGCAGCTGGTCAAATTATGATAAAACTTCAAGACTTTATATCCTAAAGTCAATGCTGCGAGTAGGAAATAACTAGGTTTCTTAAATTCAAACATACAAAAAGAATCACTTTCCTATCACTTTAAATATCATTCTTACTTGGGGCATCCCCTCTATGGTAACAAGAAACCTTGTAATCGAATCTAAAACGAACATCAATTCAGCAACCCTAACAACTTATCGTACACTAATTAATTTGGATGGGCCAAGTATGCTATCTTGATCATGAAGTCCAAATCCTATGCCAATTGGAATCATTGCCTCTACTCCAATCTATGCAAGCCATGAAATTCTTAATCCTATCAAATTCTAATAAATTTCAAAATCGTTTAAATCATGACCCAAGAAATACACAATCAATCACGTACATACATTACAATCATGTTACTAAATCAATTAAAGAGAGCCTATACAAAACTCAAAGTCAAACAAGTATTATTATCACTTATTAAGTAATTCACTAATGTTGGTTCCTCCAAGTGAATCTTGTGTTCACTAGGCTCTAAAGGTGACACCTAAAAGGTGCTTAGGATAGGGTTTGGTTCTTGGGAATATGTCTATGTTATCCCCTCTCACTCTCAGGTGGTTTGTACTATCCTTGTTAGAGAGGACATTGTAAACTCTATAACCAAGGTATCCTATTCAAGTCACTAGCCATAATCCTGCATACAACACACAAAATATGTGGGTGATTAGTCCTTATATGGTATACGGGGTACTATAGGATTATAGGAAGTCACGGGCAACTAACCTAACCACAATCCAATGGATTGAATTGCTCTGATACCATAATGTAACGTCCTAATCCCAAAAACCAAGGATTTATACATGCTGGAATCACAATCCCGAATTTACGGAATTATTATTCGCGACATTACCAATATCGAACATACAATACATAAAATCTTAGGTAATCCAACGTTTACATTAGCGTTGAAAATAAAAGTACAATATAATTTCATATCCATGCTAACTAGTTGCTCAAAATACATAATCAACTAATTCAGTTAAATATACATAATTCCATTAAAGTTCCTAGGTCTTCTATAAGATTACAATGGGGTGAGGGAAGAGATCCTTACCTAGATGTCCGAGTCCTCCCAACAAATATCCAACTGAGATTCCTGCATATCTAAATCATTCCACAAAACGTGTGGTGAGACTTATGTCCCAATGAATGTGATCATGTATACAATGTAGGATAACAGGTAAATGAAAATTCAACACTTAACAGACATATATATACACATTAATGCCCAACATAAGCATACCAAGCAATCATTCAACACACGGTTTTCTATGGTGTTAAACCCACACCCAGGGTGTCTTTTCACTTATCCTTTTATAATTGAGCGCTCAGAACATGAAACAAGAACCATCATTATTGCAGCCATAAAGACTTGAGAGTTGTTTTATTAGAAATCATGAATGCAATGCTTTTATCTTTCCTTGAAAACCTCATTTCCTCTTGGCCAAAGACCCATGAAATTCCTCTTTCCTCTGTGGTTCGAAGACCCATGAACTTTCTTTTTCATGTGTGTTTGAATTTGTGACATGAGTAAAATCGTAATGCATATAGGAGCCTCAATATACATGTTAAATTTCTTCATGAGAGATAAAACATGATTATATGCTCAGTAAAAATCTCTAAATACCAAAACCCTAGAGTGTAAGAATTTCCAAGACAATCCAAAATCATAAATATCAACATGCATATCATCACTAGGGAAAGACTCAACATCATCAATCAAGTGAATCACAAGCGAAAGAGAAGGGGAAAATAGAGTAGGATCATTTAGGGATTTCACACGAGATGGAAGTGAGTGAGTGAACAACAGTCATCTCTAGAATAGTCAAGAATGAGCTTGAGGGGATGGGGTGGCCTTCTTCCTCCTTATTCTACCTTGGGTGAGCTTCCTCTCTTCTCCTCTTCTCTTTTCCCTCTGCTAGGGCACGCGAGGGAGTGGGGGACAAGTGTTTAGAATGGCTTGAATGTCGTAGAGAAGTGTTTTTAAAGAAATAGCCCAGCACATTTTCGCTCAAGCGAAATATTTTAGCTTGAGTGAGAGCAAGAAAGTGGGCATTTTGTCTGATTTTCTCTTGGACAAAAGTTCCTTGCTCAAGCGAAAATGACAACATCTAAAACCCCCTATTTTTGCTGATAAATTCGCTCAAGCGAGGAAAATCTCGCTTGAGCGAATTAAAAACTCACAGAATGGATGATACTAATCCGACCAGACAGCCTAGGTGGACGGCCGAGCCGAACAACCGGGTATAATATTTCAGCCGACCAAACCTATTTGTCTGGGTTTGGTCATCCAGATAGCTGAGGCGGACGGACGTGGAAGACAGTCGGATAGAATCTTCCAGCCGGCCAATCCTTTTCTACCACTCCTCAACCAAGCCAGTCAGCTAGCCGTCTCCTATCTAGTCTGTCGTTGACCATACGGCTTTAACTCTCACATTCTAGCTTGATTTCTTCTAAGTTTATTTATGACTTAAAAATGAGACATAATACTTGACCTTACCCTTATAACTCTCTCTAAAACTCCAAACTTTTACCCAATTTCTAACCTTCTATCTTAACTGAGTTCTTAACTTATGATTTTTATTATACTTCCTTAAGCCCTAATTTTTGGGATGTTACATCCTGCACCTTTTTTCCTCCTTCATTTTACTCTTACTTGTTCACTGTCACTCATTAATCTTGTGACCACTTTTCATCTCTCTCACATAAACTCTTTTGTCCTATCTTTTCCTCTCCCTCAAGCTTGTAACTTTCTTTCTTCCTTACAACATCCTCTCTCCCTCGTAAGGTCGCGCCCCCAACGACATTACACTACCCTACTGTTCGCGCCCAAGCTCACGTCGGTGCCATACTTATTGGTGCTTCCTTTCTGTCTAGCCTCCTACCATTACCACTACCACTACCACTACCACTACCACCATTATAAGTGATTGTGGCCACCATTAGTACTTCCTCACTCTTTTTATGTTTTGAACAAGTTTTAAATAAAGTGTGAATTTCATTTTTTTCTATATTTTTTACATTGAAATATAAACAATTTATATTATGTGTCTATGGTATGACGTTTAACAGGTATTTGATAAATTTGGGGAAGTTAAAAAAATAGGACTCTACCAAAATTTTGAAAAAGCACTGTGAGGGTGTTTCCTTCACAAGGCAACATTTTATTCTTTAAAAAAAGAAAGATCCCTTGAGGAACAGAAGCACTCTTACCAATTTTCATCAAGAGAGTTTTCATAAATGCTTCATCATTCTTGTACTTATCAAAGCAAGAAATCCAAGGGCGCCATAAAAATCAATGTGAATGCACATTAGAGCTTTTTTGGCATAATGCGTTCATCATCACTAGCCCAAACCCCTTTCTTGAAATTAAATAGGTGAGACTCTATTAAAATTTGTGAATATTTATGAAAGACTATGGATATAAAAGTTTAATATAAGATCATGTGAAATTTGAACATGACAAAATCATTTCCTTAATTACATAGCATGTAGTTAGAGAGTTGAGATTTGAATCTTGTATCAAGCCGTGTATGTGTAGTATGTTGCATTATAATCAAAACAAAGTTTTCAGTTTGTTTGTCTAAGATCCGCAACTAAGGAAACAAAGCTACCAAGGAAATTATTTAAGACACAAAGAGCAACTTGTGTAGCATACAAGTGTAAACTTCCAAATGGATAATGCTCATTTATACATAAAGTAATTTATAACTTTTGAGTAATGCTAAATCCTCCTACTTTGTTCACTACAACAATGCGTTGAATTAGACCCGAAAACATAATGACGACCATGAGCCGTCGTTACTAGCGATGACTGTCATCGCTAAAGCATTAAATGCGTAGCTGTGCAATTAATACGTTTTGACGGCCTAGACGTCACTACATTTTGCATTGTAGCAAAGGCCTAGCCATAGCTACACTGAAAAATTAATTATTTTATTTCTGAAAATTTAAAAAAAGGTCATCACTACGTTTTTAGTTAAAAATTAAATTTGGCACGTTAGTGGAATTTTTTAACTTAACGACAGTCGTAGCGACAACTAGAGTTTAAAACTTACGCGCTACAAAATCCTTCCTCCTTCCTCCTCCTTCTCTCCCTCTGTCCCCCTCTGTTTCTCCCTTCTTCTCCCTCTCCCTCTCTCACATTCCCTTCTCTACTGTCCCAAACCTTCTCCCTTTTAATTCTCTGTCTTTTCCACCAATTGAAACCTTCAAACAACCCCCAAACCGCCTCCTACCTTCGGTCGCTGCTGTCGTCCCTCCGGTCGTCGCTATTCAGCTCTGGTCACTGTCGCTCTTGCACCATCCAGGTTAGTTTGTATTTTTTTTTAATTGCTTTTTATAATAATCATTTAGGGTTTATATAATTGTTTATATAATTTAATTAGTTTAATATATGTTAATTAGTGTTAATTAGTTATATTTATAATTTAATATTAGTGTTAATTTTAGCTTTCTGAAAATAATTATTTCAAAGTACTTATTGTTAATTGGTTTAATATTAGTGTTAATTAGTTTAATATATGTTAATTAGTTATATATAGACTTGTATAATATTTAATTATTATTTAATTTAATTAGTGTAATATAATATAATTAGTGTTATATAATTTAATTAGTTATATATAGACTTGTATAATATTTAATTTAATTATTATTTTTTATAATAATCATTTATAATTTATATAATTAGTTATATTATTTAATTAGTTATATAACCTTTTTAAAATTAGGTAAATATGCCACGTATGCGTGATAGAGTTGGAAAGAAGGTCCCACCTGTTAGAGTGAGGTCCATCCCTTCAAGGCAGCTCACCTGCGTCGAGATCATAGGACCAACCTGTTAGGAATATGCACTAGAGACTAATATATTCATGAACATCCATCACTTGTATCATGTTATTTTATAAAGGCAAACTTATTCTTTTAGAATATAATTATTGCCCTTAGAATAGTAAGCTTAAACTTCATAAGAAATCAAGTAGATGACTTGATCGTGAGATCTTATGAAAAACTATCCTTAAATAGTCCCTAGTCAAGTATCATCTTAGGACAAAGATGCATTTAGACTAGTATGTGAGTTCATTGATGATCACATCTCACAGATAATGGATATGAGATATCATGTGCTCACATAGGTACACATTAAGAGTAATGGTGTACTGGACAGACCCACTTTAAGAACGTTGCATGGATTGTTACATAAGTGTCATGAACGTTTCTTATATTGATAAATGTTATATGAAGTCCTTCGACCTGAAATCACTACGATTCCTACATGAGGAGTTATATGCTTTAAATATCATGAAACGTTTCATGTAACAAGGTGATCATAAAGTTGGTTTTTAGGCATGTAATAAATTATGTGGTGGGATGTGAGTGACCTAGATGGGATTTGTCCCTCATATGTAACAGGAGTTATATCTGTAGGCCTCTTGATAAAGTGAGACTGAAAAAATGCATGGCCATGCTCAGGAGGATAAACATGATATGTTTATTTTCTGTACAGTCTACTTGGGGATCAAGAAAACATAAATTGAACTATACAAGGTTGACACAATTCATGCCCTTGTGTTCAATTAGATATTTGGACAAAGGGACAGATCATATAAATTATCATAAAATAGGATTCGTCAAAGTTATTGATAATCCACTATTGCTAGATACCACTCACTATTTATGATATTAAATATAAAAGGGTTTTATTTTAATATCATAACCAAATATTAAAAGCCTATTGGGTCACACGCATACAACATGCTACTAGGAAAGGATAATAATTCTAATTTAATTTAATTAGAATTATAACATAATGGGTCAGGCCCATAAGTGTGAGGGTTAAGTGAGTGAGAGGGTAAAACCCTAGCCACCATTCTATAAATAGAGCATGAGATGCACTACCCTATACACATGAGCAATCGCTTTTTACTCTCTAAGGCTACTAGCAGAGTTGAGGAAGGTTTCCTAGTTCGGCTGTTGGAGTGGACACCTCTAGAGACGTGGCTGCTATTGTCTCATTCATAATGCTAATAAGGTACGACCTTCTGTTTTATACCCTTTTATACCTTGATTCGTGTTTTCGCAAAACGATTATAACAAGGGAGGGAATCCATTTATTTCCGCTGCACCCTGACCACATGCTTGATTCCCTTCACAACCTCCCTCTCCCTAATGAGCTGCCAGAGAAGTCTATGTCATCCGTCCTTGCACCGGTCGTGGTGCCCACCCCTGCAGAGGTTTCCCAACCTGCTACATCAGCTGGAGCCTTCATAGAGCATATGAGGTTCATCCCTACCCCGGGATATCAGGAGGTTCCCCCCAAGGTAGGTCATCAGCAGCTAGAGGATGGCTTGCCACATATTTCCGATTCGGAGGGTGAGAGCGACCCCTAGGGTAACATTGATAGGGAGGTTGACGAGGAGCCTGATGTACAACAACCTTCGTGCCGGGGTGCCAACTCCAGTGTCGATCACGAGCGGGACCCTCAGGGTAGGGTAATCTTTAATATTTTGCACTTTTATAAGTTGCAGTTAACATTGAATTTATTTATTTTGCAGTTGGGTGTCTAACAACCCCCCTATCGTGGCCATTGGTCATGCGATCCGCTCACAATTCCGGGGTCCTCACTATTTGTGGAAGGTCACCTCGAAGGATGTGAGGGACAAGTGGTGGGAGGAGTTCACGGTATGACATTTTCAAATAACATTTTACATTATTTGTTTAACTTGTTATGAAATTTTCAAATGAATAACCCTAAAAGTTTTCTCTTTTATAGAGCAGAGTTATTTAGGCCCCTGAGGACGAGTCCTAGATTAAGAAGGTGTACGAGCAAAGGATTGCTTGACGCCTCCAGGATCTGAACAAGGCCCGGACGAGTGGGACTCGGCCTACTTGGTGTGGTGAGGAGGCCTGGGAAGGTCTTTTGGCCTACTAGGCCTCTGATGAGTTCAAGGGGAAGTCTGATCGTAACAAAAGCAATCAAGCTTCTCATCGAGGCGGGACGGTGTACACCATGGGCCGCAAGGCCCACATTGAGGTCGCGCTGGAATATGGTATGTAAAAACCTACTCTTCTATGTTATTTTTGTATTTGTAATTAAAATAATTAATTAGTATATTTTTCTCTGTGGCGATGACAACTTGAACGAGATGTAGATCTCGATGAAGTTTTTGTGGCCACCCACACAAAAAAGGGTGGTGGCTGGGTGGACGACCGAGCGCAGTCCACATATGTAAGTCAATTTACCAGTGTTCTTTTATATAATTTGATATATCTGCAATAGAATAACTAAATAATTATATGTTTATCTCTACTCGACAGACAAATTACCAGGATCGCCCGAGGGAGGTGGAGTGACAGATGGGGACAACTTCATCACTGATGGGTCCACCAAGCTACAAATCTGGAAGGATGTTGCTGGTGACAAGATTCGAGGCCCCTGTTATGGCACTGGGGACTATTCAACCAACATTCGTCCAGGAGTGACCAACCTCACTTAGGAGGCTCGGGCCCATACCAACGGGAGCGACGGGTCACGACATTCATCTGACGAGGTGTTGCGCCATAAAGTCATTGAAGCAAAGCTGCAGGTTAGTCGAGCTGAAAAAAGCCGAGCTGGAGAGAGGGCTGATCACTGTCAGGCCTAGTACCAACGGTTGGAGGAGGACTTCGCACGACTCCAACAACAGTTGTAGTTAGTGCTGGATGCCCACAGTGCATGTGGTTCTACCAACTTCAGTCAGGCTCCGCAACACCCGCACTACGATGCCGACCTGGATGACCAGCCCGTGGATGAGGATGAGGATCAGGGCCCACCACTGCAGCTGCGTCGTCGCCGTTAGCCGTGATTTTTTTTTTGTATTATATTTTTCTACTCTTTGTATAAATGTTGTTTATATATGTATATATATTTTATTTTCTATATGGGTATTTTTATATTATCCTTATTGTTTTTGTTATATTTTACATCGTTGACAAATATCATATAAAATTTATTAAAAAAAATAAAAAATTTATAATAATTCAACCGTAAATCTGTAAATTAAAAAATAAATATAAATTATTAGCGACGACAATAGCCGTCACTAGTTATAAAATTATTTAAAAAATAATATACATACTAGCGACGGCCTTGGTCATCGCTATGGTGTGACGGCTTAGCGATGACTTTTGATCTTTTCTGGTAGCGATGACCTTCAACATTGCGACGACTTTAGCGATGGGCAAGCAGACGCTATGTAGCGACGATTGTTTTTGCTCGTCCCTACAGTATTAACGACGTCCTTGTGGCTGTCGCTAGGTTGTCGCTAGGTTGTCGCTATGCGCATTGTAGCGACGATTGCCGTCACTAAAAGATGAAATTCTTGTAGTGGTTCCCCATACAATCCTTCTACTTCCTTATATATAAAGTATTAAACAAAAAAAATTAAATGCATTTAAAGTGTGTTTGACATGTCATTTCAGCTAATTGGAAAAATGAAATTAATAGTTAAAAAACTTGATAAACATTTTGACCTTGTATGGTAAAGTAGTTTTTTTAATTTCCTTTTTGAAATGATGACCTTGTTTAACATTTTACAGTTATATTAACTAATTTTACCAAATACTTTCAATTCAATTAGCGAGTTTATTGGCTTTCAATTCATCTTTCATATTCTAGGTATTATTTCAACTTTCAGCTAACTTATCCCTTAATTTTGTCAAACACATAATTAATAATAGGCTTAAATGCATTTTTGGTCCCTATACTTTTGTAAATGGGTGATTTTGGTCCCCCTAGTTTTAATTGCTCAATTTTGGCCCCTATACGTTTGGAAATGAGTGATTTTGGTCCCTCTAGTTTTAACTGCTCAATTTTGGTCCCTATACTTTTATAAATGGGTGATTTTGGTCCCTCTAGTTTTAATTGCTCAATTTTTGTCCCTCTTCTTTAAAAATTGAACAAATCTAATCCTACCGTTAGCCTCTCATTAAATATTTAGTAGAGTTTGCTAACATGGATTTAATTTTGTGACGTGTAAACTATCACATGACAAAAATTATTATTTAATTTTATCTCTTAATTTTTTTAAATGAAAAATCAAAAAATAAAACTAGATTATGCATAATTTAATGCAATGACAAAACAAAATAAAAAAAAATCTCAATACTACACTCCAATTTTCTCAAAATCAATAAAGCAAATACAAGTCCTAAAACTAAAACAATTGCAGGTTTGCTTCAAGCCATCAATCAAGCGAACTGAAATCTGCAAGCTCTGATTTTTCGTTTTAAAAAAATTAAGAGATAAAATTAAATAATAATCTTTGTCATGTGACAGTTTACATGTCACAAAATTAAATCCATGTCAGCAAACTCTACTAAATATTTAATGGGAGGCTAACAGTAGGATTAGATTTGTTCAATTTTAAAAAAGATGGACCAAAATTGAGCAATTAAAACTAGGGGGACCAAAATCACTCATTTACAAAAATATAGGGACCAAAATTGAGCAATTAAAACTAGGGGGACCAAAATCACCCATCTACAAAAGTATAGGGACCAAAAATGCATTTAAGCCTAATTAATATCTTAAAAACATAAAACAACATTCAATACTTCTTTTTATTTCATAATCATAATGATTTATAGAAGGAAAGGATTTACGAATTTATAACCTTTATATAAGTGTTATAATTATAAAGGAAATTTTTAGTGTTTTCTCTTGTACTTTCGCCGCTCCTCGTAATTTCTATTTTCTCTCTATTTTCACACGATAATACACTTACTCATACTAAATAAATATCACAACCATTTTCAATTCATATTCACGTTAAGAGTATATTTGAAAAAATTAGCTGAAACGACAGTTGAAAATTGGAAGCTAGCTAGATTAAAGTTGATAAATTAGTCTATTTCATTGAAAGTGTTTTAAAAATTAGCTGAAAATTGAAAATAACATCTAAGAATATTATTAAAATGATGATAATGGTGAGTAGGAGTTATAAGGATAAAATTATAAAACATTTTCAGCTAATAACTGAAAAATGAGTTTTTTCAAAAAAACTACCTAAAATAACTTTTCTAAAAAATCAAGTAACTACCTAAAAAATTTATATTAACAAATATTGATAAAATGATTTTAACTACTCCCTCCGGTCCTATTTATAAGAACCTTTTTGAAGGTGAGCTTTTGGTCCTTTTTATAAGAACTTTTTCAGATTGTCTCATGCATTAATTATTATTTGACAAAAATACCCATTAGTGGAGGTGGGTGAGTAATTAATTAGTAGATAGTATGACACAATTGAGTAGTTAAATAGAAAGAGAAAGATAATAGGTCTCAATAAATTCATGGGTAGTTTAGTAAATGTGATACACATTCCTCACAAATTTATTGTAATAAACTAAATTAACCAACTTCCTTAATCCGTGTGAAGCGGTTAAAAAATTCTTATAAATAGGACCCCAAGGAGTATTATCTTTCATGTTTCATCGACTGAAATGTCTCACTACCAAACTGCACTATATTTTAAGGCATGTTTGTTGTCTTAGCGAATTCCTACCACAATACTAGTAATTTTTGTCCGTGAAAAGTTCAGTTGCACTTCCTTCGATTGGGATTTGGAAGTAGCATTCCATTTCTACTTCATTAATATCTTGGGACTTGGTCTTTCCGAGAAGAAAAAGGGGGAGCTTCTCAGTTCCCAAACAAATTTCCAGAGTTCCGATCTCATTGTTTAATTTTCTCATCTTTCAAATCATAATTATATTTTTTTGGGAAATGTTAATAAGTGCTACCCCAATAGCACTTAAGGTACTAAAAAAAAAGAGTTTTTATTAACAAATTCTATTAATTAAAGCATTCCTTAACATTAAAGAAATTTGTCGTGATTATTTTATAAGGGTACCTAGCTAATACTATATATTAAATTTAATATTATAAATATAATTAACATTGTGGTTTTCAATAAAATTATTCAATTTAGAGTAAATTAGTACTTTTATCCACGACTTTTACAACGTCTTGCAATTTCATCCCTGACTTTTTCAAAATAACACTTTAAACCTTGACTTTATTAAAAAGTCCCTAAAATGCAAGTTTTTTTTTAATAAAGTCAGAAACTAAAAGTATATGTTACATGGACTAAAGTGTTATTTTTGAAAAAGTCAGAGACGAAACTGCAAGACGCTGTAAAAGTAGAGGACGAAAATGCTAGTTAACTCTTCAATTTATTAATAAAACACTTATTTTCTAAAAGAAAGCTGACCATTCTCTTCGATTTTGATTACTTATTTAAGAGGATATTTTCAGTCAACTTTTACATTAATAGCAGTATAAGTCAAATTTTATCAATAATCGAGGTAATAACATATACTCTCTCTAGACTTAAAAATAAGAAAAAAAAATTAAATTCACACTAATTAATAAAGTTAATTATCCTCATTTAATTTCTTGTTGTTATTTAAAAAAAAAATTGTACCATAAATTATTCTCCATGGAATACTTCAATTTATTTTATTTTTTAAGTAGATCCCAATTTGGATACACTCAAGATCTTTTAGAAGAAAAAAATAGAATGAATCAAAGAGGTAAAATGATTTCGGCCTAGGTTGGATACAATTCTGTAGAAGAACTTCTAGAAGATAAAAATAGAATGAATCAAAGAGGTTAAATGAATTTAACTTCTCCATAAGTTTCATCCAAAAAACTAATTTCAACTTATGGAGAAGTTAAATGCATTGTTCTCTTTGATTCATTCTATTTTTTTCTCCTAGAAGTACTTTTATAGAAATTAAATGCATTTGAGCTCTTTGATTCATTCTTCAATGTAAAAACTCACCGGGCTCTACCTCTCGCCCAAGCTGTCGAGCCTACACAAAATAATTACACAAATTAATTATTTTAATAACAAATACAACAATAATACAGATGGGTGCTTGTTTATACATATCATATTCAACGCCACCTCAAGGTGGGCCTTGCGGCCCGTGGTGTGGACTGCTCCCCCGCGAACAGAAGCCCGATTGCTCTTGTTATGAGTGGACTTCCCCTTGAACTCATCAGAGGCCCAATAGGCCGAAAGACCCTCCCAAGCCTCCTCACCACACCAAGTGGGTCTCCTCCCAGCCCTCCGGGCCTTGTTCATCATATCTCGAAGGCGACAGACAATCCTTTGCTCACACACCTTTTTAATTTGGGCCTCATCAGAAAGGTCCCAAGTAACTTTTTTCTGCAAAAAAATTAGGGTAAGTTATTAGAAAATGGCATAACTTAAGAAAAAAAATTAAGTGAAGACATTTTATTTATCGTAAACTCAACCCAACTGCAAAATAAACAAATTCAATATTAATTGTTAAAACAAATAAATATTCAATATTATCAATTCAAAAGAAGTAAAAATAAATAAACAAACTCACCCCTTGCCAAAAGCTAGGATAATAACCTTAGTGTGAGGGTCTACCTCATAAGGTTTACAGGAGCTAGCACCCGGGTACCGAACAGGCTCCT
>QLOH01001232.1:0-25698 GCA_026901365.1 Sesbania bispinosa | reverse complement strand
TTCGACTTACGGGAGCATTTGGGAAGGAGCCGAAGACACCCGAAACCCACCCGAACCCGAGCCCCCCGACAGGCAAGCCCAACGGCCCGAGGCTGGGACGAAGCCCAGTGCGCGCGAAGACCCGTTTCGTGGAATCGACCACCTTGTGTTTTATTCCGAGCCAAACATTGTCCAGTTGTACTAAGTGATCGGCAGGAGCCATTCTTTGGATTGTAACAGTGGCAGGAGACGTTCTTTGCATTTCTGTTTTTGAAAAAAATTTTGGAGTATTGGTAGGAGAACTATAGAATGACTCATTTCATCAATGATTTGGGCTTAGATTCCTTAGACCACGTTGAAATTATCATGGCTATCGAAGATGAGTTTGGTAAGTGTTTTCCTTCGTGTCTTCTGCAGTTCCATTGATGTGCTCTATTTACTAAATCATTCAATTTTTGCAGGCTTTGAAACTCCAGATGGTGATGCAGAAAAACTGGCAAGGCCTGCTGACATCATTCGTTATATTGCTGACAGAGAAGCTATTTATGAATAGCTGAATGTTAGCATATTATTGTTTATTGTGTACATACAGTAGTGCTGTTTGGAGAAATGCTAATGTTACCCAAACTGTGAATGGATTCCTTGAAGTATGATTCTAGTGTGTTCTGAACAATGAAAGCTCTGAAGACCTCTTAGTGAGTTTTGCCACTTCATCTACCCTTTGAACACAATGCTAAAATAAAGAAAGTTCTTTAAATTGTTATTTGTCCTGCTTTTCACCAAACCACTGTGTACTTTAAGCATTGTTTGCTTTAGGTCTATCTGGTCTGTCTTTGCTTTTTTACAATTCTCAATAAAGAAAACTTGATGGAGAGGAAAAGTAGTCTCTTGACACCTGCTCCCCTTGTGTGATTGAAATGCCAGACAATAATAAAATTTAACAAATAACAACTGTTTAATATATCATAAATAAATTTCACAAATTAAAAAATTTATTGATTCTTCCAGACCTACTCGCGAAAGAATATGCTCTTGAACTGGCTATCACAAAGTTTCTTCACTTCCTCTGAAATAGATCCAGATTTAGAATATGGTTCAAAAGAAAGGTTGTACAAGAGGACAAGTGAGGAGATCTTACCATTGATTTCTATCAAATTTGCATTCTTCTGATGTAGTACCACATAAAATTCTCTAAGATTTGAAAGCTTCCCAACCACCCAGTAATCATTCATGGTTTTTACAATTGTTTCACCAGTGGTTGGTTCCCTGTGCAGCCAAGATTTTTAAGAAGAAAAAATGTTTACGAGTGAGACAAACTTTATTTTTAAAAAAAATGTCATTTAAACTTACCTTGCCATGAAATCAGCATTTATATCAGCGAGAATCCTCAGCACATCAGTAGGAACAGCTATGTTGCCACTTCTTTTATTGTCAAGATGTACAGTGCTTTTCTGAGCTCGATTTAATTTGTTATAATAAACAAATCTGGAAATTTTAATTATTGAATGAGTATGGAAGGAAAAGAAAGTTGTGAAGTGCCATTGCTTGGTAGGCCATACACTCACTTGGCTCCTGAGTCTCCAGGTGATGCAGAAGTGCTATGGCTGCATTGTTCAGCAATTCCTGAAGCCAAAGATGTCAATCGGTGTCCCAAAAAAATGCCTAAACGTTGGAAGAAGTCGATTTCAAGAGGTACTGCTTCTGGAGGCAGAAGAAGAAGTAGGTCACTGACTTACCACACAACCCTTGATTTAATACTGTTCATGAGTTGAGGAAGGTTCAAGAAGGTAGGAAACACAAAAATTTGAGAACTTACGATCTATAAACAGACACACAGTTGCACTAAGAGCTCGATAGATAGCAAGATGGCAAAGAACTGTATTGCCTTTATTCCTGAGATAGACTTTTGGGATATCTCCCACATCACTGCTTTGCAGATTTGATGGCCCAAAGGCAAACCTGTTGATGTGACAGACTGTTAAGTAACAATGTGACAGGGATAATTGATGGATAACATTCTCTTGAACATAATTTTAGTTCAAATTCTATATGGAACATTGCAGAAATTTCATAGGAGGTTAGACAAATATCAGCCTGTCCCACTTGTCATGATCTGGTTCCTTAAAAAATTGCCTCTAACTGTATACAGACAAGCAAACCAGCAAAACTTGCCTGAGTCACATCTAAATTTACAGATATTAAAACCCTTTTTTTTTTTTTCTCTAAACCAAGAAATTATGATGCACTACAGAAAGACTAGATTTCAAAGGTTCAGACGATGAGCTAGTAATTAACATTTTGTATAGTTACAATTCAGACCTCTTCCTATTTAAGATTACAAAGAAAAGAAACTTTTAAAAAAAAAGTTGTTACACTCCTTACAATATTGGTAAAGCTGTTACAACTAAATTGTATGACAGGAATCTGTACCTTCCATAGTGAAGAGCAGAGAATGAGGATGATTGACGGGGTATCGATCCACCTTGCAGCTCTGTCTCCATCTGGGCTGGAAGCAGAGTATTCACTAAGTAGCGGTAGACAACTTGCATGTCATCTGGTTCAAGGCCACTCCTTGTGGAAAAAAGAGAAAGGAAAAATGTATCATTTCACAGCAATAGAAAAAAACATTTGGCTGACATGTACACACAAGGTAGACAAACTCACCACACTAATTGATCATTATAAAGAAATGCAGAGTGCTTCACTAAGGGAAATGGGCATTCCAGTAAATTGACCAATGTTTGAACATGAAGGAAGGTTTTCTTATCCAAAGGTAGAAACTGAATGCCATGGAAAACATCTAAGATGTCAGCATGCTGCAGCCGCAACTTCACCAAGTACTGAGAACAAATTTAAAATCATATCAATAAACTTATAATTAGATTTACGTAGTGCTTTTGCTTTGCAGTTTAAATTTTATTTATGTTATCAACAACCTCTGATAAGTAGCAATTAAGTTTGTATCTGAGTTCTGTAAGATCATTTTTAGGAGACAAATGTTTAAAATGATCCATTAAACAATCTAAAACTTCTATATATGTGCTGAAGGACTGCCCAGTAAACACTGTCCTGAACATCATCAGTCTGGTATTCAAGGTGATCAACTCCCTCTCTGGTTTTGGTCCCAGTTGGAACTGAAACCACCTGTAACCAGATGAGGCATATCAAAGAAGAGTACAAAATCGGTTTTGCTGCATTGCTTACATTACGAACAATATAGAAACCAAGTTTGTCTTACCAAAACCATCCAAAACTCCTCCTCTGGTTGATAGTATGCAATGACTCAAATTTTTCATGGCAATCAAATGTTCTGCAATAAATTGAGAGTGAAGTCTGAATGAGATGGGCACAAGCTCACTGTCAACATAATAAAAGGGAGATGTACATGGTCCAATCCTTACTCTGTGAACTTGATAATGGCCTCTGTTAAACCGACATTTTTTATCTGCGCATCTAAATCTATTTTGGGAGGGTAAAAGTATAAGATCTTTTGAGCTTCCTGAAAGAGGCAACAAATATATTAAAACGCTTATAACGGAGCAAACTTGACTTCTGATATGGTTTACCCATGTGCAAACACTAACCTCTCCTTCTCTCTGGCAATAGCTTGAGTTGAATATGTAAAAATACTTGAGCGATAGGGGGCTGTCATGAGCCATCGCAGATTAGTCTTTCAAATATTTAACCTGCACATGCCACGAATTTTCACTGAACCAGAAACGCAGTACGAAGAAAAGCTTGTGTTGACGTTTGACAGGGAGCTTAGGCAGACGACAAAAAAAAAAAAAGGAGATCGTTCCGTCAGTTTCCGTTTGAAGTGAAAGAGTGTCAAGAGCGACTCATGAAATAAAGCTCAAAAGCAGACACACGAAAAATTACAATACCCACTATAGGTACGGCAAAACCGGTGGAAATCCGTTGCGGTGAACCAATAGGAGTCGAACAGATATTTTATCTCTGCGACTGCGAATAAACAACGAGAGGCACCGGAAATCGCTGGACCCTCTATTTTCAGGTCATTTACGATTGTGCCACGACCGACTCGATCACACTGTGTTGATGGGAGAAGTGGAAGGTGGAGTTGTACCAAGTTCGTCAATCTCTTCTGGTATAGCTTCACAGTTGGCTCTGAAATCAGTACAGCAGGGCACAAGCATTAATTACTTATCTGAAGAATGCTAAAGAGGAAGTTGGCAATAACTAATAGACGTAAAATCTCTGAATACCGGAGATCTTTTGAATATGAGGGTTTAGTTATCTTCTCCATCTTTTCTCTGTCAACTGCAGCAGATGATAGAAAGGGATTTCTCCATCCGGCACTCATCTCCGGGCTCGAATTGGATCGGCGTACAGGATTCCGTGCTCGTCCACTACCATCTGCTAACATAGAGAGAAAAAACCTTGAGTTTAGAAATCTTTTCTTTTTCTTCAATAGTTTCACTTATGACTTGAAAGGAACTGGTAGATGACAAACCATCCAGTTAAGCATCTGGATCTCAATCTTCTTCTTTTCCTTCATCCAAACTGTCCCTTGAGCTCTGCCTAGAAGGACTCCTACGCAGAGGAGATGCTGGAATATTTACAGGCTCTGACAGGGGAGCAGTTTGCTGTAACATCTGAGAGCCACTAGAAACTCTCTCATCCCCAAGAGGCACAGGAGAATCCTGTAAGATTTAAATAAGACCTCAAAAGGAATAATATGAAGTGCATTCTTAATACAAAATTACCATGAAACATGAAACTTACATCTGGAATATGTTTGTCACTAATAACAGAAATAGGAGCTCCTGGATGGTCACGCCTCATTAGGGAGGGTAAAAATAAAGTAGGAACATCTGATAAATCTACAGATGAGTTTTGATTTTGGATTCTCATCACCCATGACATGTCTCCTACAACACAAATATTGGTATGGCTTCAATAAAAGATTGAAGGAAGAGCAGAGTCGTAACTTCGCACCAGAATTATTGCTACAAACCTGTGGGTCTTCTGACACATATCTCAGCCCAACTATTGCACCAACATGCACACTGCAGTTTGTCTTGCTGCTCATTTCGATCCACTCCTAAAATGCATATGCAGATGTACGAGGTGATACAGAATCATTAGAGAGAGATTCACAAAAATCAAACAAGTTGCTCAAAATTTACCTAGAATTAATTGATCTAGTTTGCTGGAGTCTTGATCCATTGTCTCCAAGGAAGAGGAAAGTCTACGATGCTCCTCAGTGGGGGAATTGAAAGTGGGAGCAAGGTTGGCACCATTACTCTGAGGTACCTGTACAAGCAATGGTAAGTTGCGAGTGGAGCCACCTGATGATGAAGATGCAGCAGCATTGATTAAGTATGATCTATCATCATGACTGACAGTTGCTGTAACCTGAAATACATGATTTGTAAATTAATGGTGGTAATAAAATTGGTTTTAAAAAAAATTACAAAAGTCTCATTCTTTTAAATGATAAAAGATGATCAAAATTCTTACATCAACACTGCTACTTCTCTGCAGAGATGCTTTTGAATGTTGCTCTGATTTTAAATTAAGTTCTTGAGGGCAAGCGCTACCAGTCAAGTCATAGGAAGCATTTTCAGTTGGTGATGAGACATCTAAAATTTAACAAAACATTCACAGAAAGAGCCAAACTAGTACAAAACAATGTAACTCCATGGTTGATTTGAAACAGATAAAGGGAAGTAGTAGATCATGAACATTCTCTGTGAAGGATGGAAAAAGTTAGATAGAATGTGAAAACTCTGAAGGTAGAAATGTATACTATTAATACCAGGCTCAATACGACATGACAACAGGCATTTGTCACAGAGCCCATCTCTCTTGACTTTTTGATTGCAACCACTTGTAGTGACTGTAATGAGTCGATTACCAAGGAGCCATGTCATTGCTTGACCTCCACTGAGCAGGCTCTGAACTGCTGGCAGTCTGATGGAAAAAAAAAAAACAAGGACAGGTGTCACATTCCAATTCTAAGAATAATGTGACAATAAGTGATACTAGCTGCTAGATTTAACCAGGGAGAAAAGGAAAGATGAGTGAAATTGCTCAACATCTCACCATCCCATTAACATTCCGCTTAGGCATGGCTGAACAGGTGGAAAATGTATACCTCGCCATTAGATCAATGCAAGTCTCTGTCAGCTCCATATGAAATAGAGTGAGACTCTATCATCAAGCACAGGTTTGTTAAGGCCAACGATGTGCGCATCTACTCTGGAGCCAATAGTACGTCTTCGACTTCTCTAGGGAGAATAAAGTTTTGAAAAAGCCAAAGCTAACTGGAAATTTGATATTTTAAATCAGAGATGTTATGACTGCTTAAATAGAGGCATTGCCATACTTGTTCTGTCAAAGATGAACTCCATTTCCTGCTTGAAGAGTCTTCATTCAAGAGATCTAGTTTCAAAGGATCTTGTCTCAGCATTGGGCCCTCCTCCAGAGGCATTTGTGATACATTGGCTTTCAGACCCTTAAGTTGGGCATTTAAGTCATGAAATGAAACAAAGAAGTATGGAGACATACTCAAAGAACGGATTTGATCATCTACTATACCTTAGTGATAAACTTCACAAAATCTCTTCGAAATGGCAATCGGCATTTCAAAAACCAACCAGCAATGACATGATGAGCCAATGACACTATAAAATGATTGTATTTGAATGGGTTGCTATATGGCAAGGAAATTGCCAAGACAGACATGTATTGATCCCCAACAAAACTTGCAAATACTTTAGGAAGTCTGGTCATGGCTGGAATAGAAAGAGAGTACATGTCTCACTGAATTTTGATTTGTCAAAGGAAGAGTTGATAAGGCGTAAGATTGTCTTACTTGATAAAAATGAGAGGATAGGCAGTGCAATCGCCACAGTGTCAGATATTTTAGATAAGTTCAGTAAAACTTCTGGAAGCAACTTGTACATGGCATCTTTCATTTCAAGTGTGCATGTGGTCAGAGCTGAAATTACTTGAGCAGCACAGCGTGATTGCAATCCTAGAGAGTAATAAAATTAATTAAGTCATGGTTTGGCACAGTCCTTAGAAGACATACAAGCCAATTTACAACATTGGAACTTTCATTATCACTAACCACTTTCCAGTGAAAAAATGAGGTGTCGCTGATGAGATGGATCAAGATGATTGTGATATGAAGCAAGAGATGCCAGGACTGGAAAAAGATAACTGTGAAACTCAGATCTTTGAAGCTTTGGTGCTGGTATATTGCGGAGTGAGTCTGGAAGATTTTTTTCTGTTAGCTGGGGTACAGACAGAAAAAAATTATGATAATGAATAGTTCATGTTGTACGCTATCTTTTTTGATGAAACATTAGATTCGAGGATATAGTCAACAAAGATTCTGTAATATTGTACAATTCTCACCATGTGACTGACAATCGCGCGTAAGGATGCTGCCATGAAATCAATGTCATTGGCATGTCTTGATAAAGTTAATGCTTTGTTTTTCATTACTTTTGGAATTTCCGATAATAGCAATTGAAGGACCTTCCAGTCTGATCAGATAAGATAAGATAAAACTAATATTTCAAAATATAATCTCCATTTCAAAATTTGCTCTGGAATTTCCCAAACCATCCAGTTAACTTTACCTTTCTCACTCTTAAGGCCATTTATGACAGCCTTGCAAGCATGGGTCAATGACAACTCTGTGAAGACGCAAGGTACGTGGGTTGAAGTAGCTGGGCTTGCAGGTGGTGGTGAAGAAGCTCCTCCTGTCCTTTCCCCATGCTTGTGGTCAACACCTAAATAAGGACTGAATATCAAGGGTTTTCTCAAGTCTGGGTTGGGTGCACCAGGATATCCCAGTTGATATGATGAATTTGCTCCAATGTGCAGAAAACATTCAGAAATCTATGGAAAATGAAGAATTGTTGTCTTGCTAAGGCGATGGATGTAATCATAAATTTGTCCACGGATCAATATTAACATTGGATGATAAAACTTACCACAGAGCGGACAGATCTACGATAATCAAGCACAGTCTGATGAGGGTAGTGAGTGTCTATATGGTTAACAAGGATTTTACATGCACGGATAGCATGTGCTGATGGCAGCTGATAAATCTTTGCCACAAATATATGTACAACCCCTTTTGCAACAGTGCATGTATCATTCAATTCAGCATCACTGACATTTTGTACTTGTACTTCAAAGGGTCTGTTCAAAAGCTGAGAGAGGTTTTAGAAATAAAATTAAAATGTAGAACAGCAACTTGTTGGGAACAGCTTATGTTGCTGTTCAAATTACAAAGCTGGAGAAGATTTGCAGTTCGATTACCTTCTCAAGAATGTCTAAAAGCTCAAGACATCGCTTCGAATCACAATTGA
Source organism: Sesbania bispinosa (assembly GCA_026901365.1). Lineage (NCBI taxonomy): Eukaryota > Viridiplantae > Streptophyta > Magnoliopsida > Fabales > Fabaceae > Sesbania > Sesbania bispinosa. The sequence continues at coordinate 17,365 of QLOH01001232.1, read as the reverse complement.
GGCAAAGATCAATTAGGAGTGTGGTAGCAGCATTTCTTACAGCAACATCTACGTCTTGGTCAATGTGAGCTAAGAAGGGCATCACTGCTTGCTCAATGAGTTCATCTTCATAAGCAGCTCTTGAAGGACACAGCAAAACACTCAGTTACACCATCAATTTTTTGACCTTTCTCCTCAACCTAACAAACCATGAGTTACAATACTAACCTGTTTGTTTGAATGACTTTATCCAAAACACTAAGCACCTTTACACGAATATTAGTTCCTTTGTCGGAACGGAAAAACTTTTCCAACAGAGCATGCAGTTATGCCAACCATTGATGCCGAGTTGGCTCAACAGAACTTGCTAGGTATGTTACCAAGGGCATAACAGAGCTTTCCTGCAATTACAATAAATAAAGCAGTAGAAATATCATGTCAAAGAAAGGATCACAATTCCACGTTACTGATGAAGTCATACTCACAGGTCTATGAGGGAAACATCTCTCAATAATTTCAAACACCCGCCTTGCAGAACCTTGAAATTGACCAAGTTCATATAAAGTTTCAATCGTGCAAAGTGCCTCATGCAAATGCTTTGCAACAAGAGATGTAGATGATGCCTGCTGTAGAGGAGATGTCTCTGAAATCTCTGGAATAGTGAAATAAAACCCAGATGTGAACAGACTGAAGTATTATGTATGTAAGCACTAAGTAACTAAGAAGAAACCACAGCAAACCTCATACCTATGTGTTTTACGACAGCTTCAAGAATTGAAAGTAAGAGGTCCCAGGCAGGATCTTGCAGTTCAACACCATACTTATTAACCAATCTTTGACAACTCAGCATAACCTCATAAACTACAACATCCTTCCCAGTAGATGCAGCCTTTACAAAGAAACAATTACAAAATTACACTGGCAACTGCTCATGATCGTTGCTAGCCTGGTTACTGTCCTATAGGATCTGTATTCAAACACACACAGGTGGAGTGCAAACCTCATGCAAAGATGGAAGAACTGATGTTTCAGTACACAGTAATGATTGAACTCGTTTGTTGACCCACAGCCCCATACTGATGTAGAACTCGGCTCCACAAAGCAAGCCACTATCCTGTTGATATTCTTTGTTCTGAAGGATCCTACACACGGTGTAGAGAGCTGCATGACCCATATGGGTTCCAAGAAGATTCCTCATGATCTGCAAATGTCATCAAAAGGAGGTATGGATAAGAATAACGACATCATGGGTGAAAAGAAAGAAAATAGTTGACAGTAATAACTTACCTTCCAGCTATCCTGACAATACGTTTCCATGTTAACAGTACGACACAATGCACTAACAAAATCTTGCCAAGATTCTGATGGGAGATTTGAATAACGAACAACAGTATCCAACACTTGGAGGCAGCCCATAACGACATCTTTAGAATTGACCCAGCAGCACAAGTAACACACATATCTGGAAGGATTTCGGCGATTAGATGATAAAATCTACATATGAATAGTGGGAGTTGGCTTCATAAGGAGACAGTGCACTTACTGCACTAGTAAAGTTATGACATCATCATCCATGTAGGCAGCATTGTATTTTACCACATTCACTAGCAGTGCTAAGAATTCTTCAGTTTTATTTGCTGACACTACAGAAGGCATCCATGACAATAGAAAATGACCCATTTTTTCCTCAAGGTGCTCTATCACTTTTCCATTGTCTGTCAAGGCATTCAGCATATCCAATCTACAAGCATGAGGTAATGAAACACTCATACAGACGTTATAACTCCTGAGCAGGATTATGAGGGATACTAAAGAAACAGATACAACAGCAATGTAAGAATACAAACCTGCAGGCAACATCCTCTTGGATGTCATTGTTTTTAATAATACCAAAAATATGCCCTCTCATTTTATGAAGTCTGTCATATTGGCAAGCTATGAGACAGCGATAAAAGGCATAAGCCTGGTGACAATATTCACGACCAACCTCGGGATGGAAGAAATCTTCGATCAAAAGACGCACTTTCTCCATGTCACCCTGAAAGATAAAGTTCAAATTAGAAACAATTGGCCAATGAAGTCCTATTGAGACTACTTGCAGCAGATGAAAATTACATACATACTCAACACTATTTTCCCTAACCGCTTCACACAGTTCTCTTAAAGCTCGTGCCCTCTGATTAATTGGGTTTTCTTTCCTTAGCTGAGACTCAATTTCTAGAGCCAGCACAAAATCTTGTCTGCTTTTCAAGGTTGCTGTGAGCCCATACATAGCACAAAATACCCTTCTCAATAGAAATAATCACAAGAAAGGTGGAGCAGATAGATTCATAAAAACCAAACATGGAACAACCTACCAATGCCTCCCTTATTGATGCCAAAGAACTGTTTCAAACGGCGAAGAGGTTTGCTATCTTTGTCCTTGGCTGACATTTTAGAAATACCTTTTCACAGGTAAAGGCAGTCAATAACCTTAAACATCAGCATTCGTTTTGAGACCTTGATGAACGATAGGTACACTGAAACAAATGTTATTGGGAAAACATTGAATCAGAACTTTGTCAATAATGATTGAAGCTCAATCTCAGCTCATTTAAACAAAGAGTTGATGGAACAGTGTAAAATGACTGCGAAATAACGATTGTAGCCTGCTTATTCACATGAAACTTTGATATAATAATAGTCTTTTTCCACTGCAAATTGAGGGAAAATGCGAACCTTCAAGTTTGTCGGCGTTATGGAGGTTATCAACATCTCGCGAATCCATACCAGACTTCATGACAGGCAACAACCACATATATGACACTACACCCTGCGATCAAAACTAAAGAGGAGAACACAGACCAAAAGATATAGCGCTCTAATAAACGAAATAATCGACCAAGCGTAAGGCACAATCCGTAAAAAATTCTGCTTTCTCGACTTGCACTTCTGCTTTGACTTGCGTTGTTATTTACAGCTGGGCCAGTAAAGGAGAAGAAAAGAAAAAGAAAACGTACCGGAATTGTACTCGGACTTCCGCTGTCACTTTCGTTGTCCGAGCTGTGCTCTCAACATCGTAGTGTTGCCGGTGGAATATTTTTTGTTCACCTTCTTCACTTGGTATACCTTGTGCCGTTTTCTCTGAAGAGATTCTTTCATTTTCTCTTGCATTTTTGTCATCTGCACAGTAAGTCCGGTTTCTGTTCTCTCCATTCGAATTTGATGCTAGTATTTGTTTACGTTCCGTCGAATGGGGCTCGATTTTGTTACCGTTGCTGAAGGTTTTACCTATATTTAGTTGAGCCACGCTGGATCGCACGCCCGAGCTCATTTGTTGTTTTTGTTGTCGCAGATGCCTAAAGCGATGACAAGGAGTCGTGCCAAAGCCAGGCGTGAATGTTCCGGTCCACCACCAGATAGTGGCCTCTTGCCGGCTCCCCCACTGTTGAATTACTTGGGCTTGGGCTTGCGCAGATCAGCCCGCATACAGGAGCGGCAATCCATGGTAAGTGTAGGATCTTGTTATCTCAGCTATATTTAGTTAAGCCACGCTGGATCGCACGCCGGACCCCACGCCCGAGCTCACGCTCAACCCACGCTCGATGGCGAGGGAGGGGGCGCGCCATGCTACCCCCCTCCCTCGCCATCGAGCGTGGGTTGAGCGTGAGCTCGGGCGTGGGGTCCGGCGTGCGATCCAGCGTGGCTTAACTAAATATAGCTAAGGAGAAATTTTATATTTTGAACTTGTTTTCGTTCTAGGAACCTGCTGCCCACCCAGGTAGCCCAGCTAGCTCAATTGACGAACCAATTGAAGATCCCATTGAAGATCCCATTGAAGATCCCATTGAAGATCCCATTGAAGATCCCATTGAAGATCCCATTGAAGATCCTATTGAAGATCCAATTGAAGAACCTATTGCCGAACCTGTTGAATTTCTCTCACAATTTGAACTTGTGACAGCGGCAGATGGGTTGACCAGTGAGTACAGTTGTGATTCAACAGTATATTTCTCTGTTATGTAGCGCACCGGAGTAATGTCATGGAAATTTTTTAGAACATGTAATTTTTCTGGCCACTATTGCACTATTGCACTATTGCAATGTAATTCCCACATTTTAGTTGTTTGTTTTTTATATTTGTTGTCAGTTCACTTTCCTAACTTTTTTTAGCTGTCTAATCTGAAACTCTATTATATGAGCATTTGATTCTTTGCTGTTACAGAATGCGTATTCTGGCCTGCCGACAACCTGATATCTCTGAGGCAGTGTGTACTTTGCAAACAGACTTTCGATAATGGCCATGCATTGGGGCGTCATGCTGCCAAATGCCAAGACCTGAAAGCTGCTGGGTAAGTTTCTATCTGCTTCTTTTTTCCCAGCAAACAGGCCCTCGGGCCTCTTGCTTTAGTACTCTTGAGATAATTTTTGAAAATGTTGGGGGCTGTTACTTTTTTAAACCGTTCGAGATGCTTCCTTACATTTCATGTCATTCTCTAAATTCCATGTCTGAGTTTAAGCAATTGAGGAAGACTTTTGCTTGTGTCATTTGTGGGTAGTAAATTGACATTTCAGTGGTCTTGTTTGAAGGCATTTCAAACACACTTGCTAAAATTTGATGACAGCAATAATTAAGATCAGAGTTAAACTAAGTTAGATTGGGACATGGAACAATAGACCTTACTTGGAACTGCACTTCAAATGCAGTATTGAGTTATTTCTTATTTAAGGATAAATGTACTCTTCTGTTTAAAGTTATCAAAGTTATGCAGTTCCATTGATTCAGAACAATTTTTTCTCTCTAGTTGTGTTTGCGATCATCTGATACCAATTGAAGTCCTAGTAAGGACAATCTAAAACTTGAAGGGTGTTGCATTCAAAACAATTTGTGTTTTGGTTTGAATCTAGTTTTCGTCCCACAGTATCAAGGAGTGAAATTGAAATCAAAACAAAGCTTGAATGTTGCATAATGGTGCTTCAGTTGTCTTTAGTGGCGAGGTTACTTGAAACCTTTTTCGTAGAGTAACAAACAGAATTTATTTTAAATTTAGGACAAGCTGTAACCTCAGAGCAGTTAAGGGCTTGAAATGTGGTGCGCTGCAACTTGAAATCCCTCGTGGCTACTTCATTGAAGTGGTTAGGGAGGCATTCCACCCCAAGTCATGGCCAAAATTTCATAGTTTTCGATCTGCTTCTAATTTTGGTATCTTGAAGTAGACCTTATTCTGAGTCTATAGCCATAATATTTTCTCAAAATATTGATTTTCCTTGAAAATGTTGGGTTTTTGAGGTCTTATAAGCTCTTGATTGACGAACTATCGCTTAGTGAAAATTTAATTTGCTCGTAACATTCTTGGATGTTATAAGGAAGATATGTTGATGTACTAAAATTTTTTTGATGCCATATGTACTGAGGTATCCCTCATTTATATGCAAAACTAATATAAAAATTTTCATACCCAAAAAATGCGTCAAACGATTTGAATGCCAATTTTTTCCTAGAACCCTCTTGTGGTCCTCTATCACCTGTAAAAATATTGGGCAACTAATTTCAAGACATCTTGAAGAATTAATTATTATCAGTTTTCACCAATCAGAAATAATTTGTCCCTTTTCACACAATAAAAGAATTTACTCGTATTTATTGTTAAATGATTGCAGATGCACCTAAAGTCTAGAACGAGTCAAGTTTTTCCTGGAATTAAAAGTTTTAAGTGTGGAAGGCCTAGACTAGTGACTGCTAATATTACAGTCACTAGTCTAGGCCTTCCACACTTATAACTTTTAATTCCAGGAAAAACTTTACTCGTTCTATACTCGTTCTATACTTCAGAGTCAAGAACGAGTAAAACTTTCATTTTAAAAAGGCATTATAGTTATTCATATGTTATTCCATTGTTTTGATGTAAGTTTTACTCGTTCTTTATGGTGTCATTAGGATAGCACAAATTTGTCATCATTGAATGCTCCAAGGGTGTGTCAGTTGTCACAAAGTGACTTGATTCTAACTGATTTTGCTTTGTATGTTACAGTGACTCCGAGGTAGCAGTGAACGCCTACGCGGCAGGAATCCTTTGGAGCAATGTTCTCACCGGGGGCAAGGTGTCGGTCCCCGCCGCAGCAGCAGCCCGCCTTCCTGCTTCGCCGGGGGGCCGTTTGGCGTGGGCGTTAACCGCCCTCGGTGAGTGGTTGCAACGGGGAGGCCAGGGCCAGGCTCCGTCCACTAGCGCTGCTCGGGCCGGAGGTGCTGCACCCTCAGGGGAAGCTGGGCATGGGCCCACTGCCTCCACATCGGGGGCAGGTAGCGGGAGCCGTAAACGCTCCCGCAGCTTCGCAGCACCGGGAGGTAACCCTCCCCGGCCTAAGCGGCGCTTTGGATCTCCGAGTAGACCCCCGATGCCGATGTTGGACGACGGCACCCGGATAGACCCTACACGAAGCGAAGTAGAGGACTACTTAGCCTCGTGTATGGACGATCCGGATGCTTTGGGCCGACGTTCGGGCTCGGACTACGAGGAGATGGACGAGCTTGGCCAACCGCGCTCCCAGGTGTTCAAGGGTTTCTCCCCAGAGACCGAATACTTCAAAGTTCGTAGGACGTTGGGGAACGGCGACTGCCTGCCCCTCGCCCTCAACTGCGCAGTGTTTGGTCTCTGCCCATCTGGGGACGACCCCAATGCACTCAAAGCCGCCACTGCTCTGCGTCGTGTTCTGGTTGACTGGGTCGCTCGCCGCATGAGCGACCCCGAGTTTGCCAGCCGCATGATGTCTGAGTGGGGCGGCACCGTGAGCGTCCCCCCGCGGGGTGACGAGGAGGACGATCGCAGTTTTGCTGAGCGAGTGAGGGAGGCGACGGTTCTCGCCTGCGCCCCCCTCATTCAGCATATCGTCCGACTCGCCATCTCGCGTGAGGAGCACATGGGCCACGAGTGCATTGAGGCCGCCTCCAGTTTGCTGGGGATCCCGATCGATCTCTGGTACCAGCGCTTTGATAAGGACGTTCCGTTCTGGGGTGATCCCGATGAACGTGATGTCCATTATCAAAGTTATCAGCGTTACGGTGCCAGTTATCAGGAGGGTGAGGGAGAGGGTGAGGGTGCTGGGCAGGCTGTGAAGATCCTGCATCGCGGCGGGCATTTCTCCTTTGTGGTGGAGAACAGGGCATCTAAGGAAACGCGATTCCTTCCCCCGGCACTCTTGCAGATGTACCGGGGGGGGGATAGTCCGATTCCAACGGAAGCCCTGGAAGCTGCCCGCAATGCATGGTTTCCTCAGCTGGCTTAGTTAGTGTCTTGCTTGGAGTGGGTTTCACCATCGCGAAGCTTCGCGTGGGGTGCGCGCCGTCAGCCGGCGCCCGAGCCGAGCCTAGCGGCTACTTCGCGACCTGCAGCAATCGCTGGCCGGGCTGCGAGATGCAGAGAAACCATGGAAGAAACGTGCAGTTTGTCCCAGAATCGTAGGTTTGCGTAGACGCACTGTAAATGAGTGGCTCAATAGGCCATATGCACATCCGTTATGTTGGTGTGCAAGGGATACCCCAGGGAAATGGGCACCAACATCGCGGATGCACATATGGCCTTATGCTGGACGCGGCCTGACTGGCTGGTGTTTTTGTTGAGTGCTGGCCGCGTCACTGAGCGAACTGCTCATTTACAGTGCGGAGAGCCGCCAGGAGGGAGAGAAAGGGGGGGGGGGGGAGCCGGGCCGCACTGCATCAAAACTGGAAAGGGGGAGGAAAACGGGGGGGGGGGGGGGGTATAAGAGGCAATGCCTGGCCCTCATGGCCTCCTATTGCAAGGGTCTCAGAGCCGCACCGTGGCTCTCTGGCTCCACGGGAGCCGCAGGGACCGGGCCACAGCGAGCCGCTGTGCCGGAGCCGCACTTCGACGTTAGCTGGGCTGGGCCTGGGCTGGTATCGTCAGGCCAGCAGGCCGGCCGTGGCGGGATGCGTCCGGGGAGTCACGGTAGCCGAGATTGGAGGGGTGATGGCTTTCAGGGGGTTGGCGATTGGAGAGAAGAAGCCTGGCGGCTCCGGGGATTTTTTTTCGGGGGGGGGGGGGGCGGTTGACTGGTAGAATCAGGGTAGAATGCCTGATAGCGCGCGATGCGCAACCTCTCCCTTTCCCCTGCAGGGCCCTTCAGCCCTTGTTTCTAAAATGAAGCTTCAACCCCCCCCCCCCCCCCTGTATTTTTGTCTGTGGTCTGCAACGGCCGCGGGTCTGGCCGACCCGCCGGCTGCCGCCCTGCCGCCTGCGTACCGGGTCGAGACGAGACCCGGCCAGGCCAGGCCCGCTCCTACGCCAGCGAGCCGGGCCGAGCTCACTGGGACGGCGATGTCTCCGTGCAACAGTGGCCTATCTGCTTCTAGATCCAAGTAATTCGCGCCCGTCAGGCATGGTTACGCGGGTTCTGGAAAAGAGAGGCCAGTGTTGCACGGAGGCATCGAGAGCTCGGCCTTCTGCTCTGTCGAGGCCTTGCACCGGCTCGGCTCGGCTTTGCTCTTCCGAGTCGAGCGAGCGGGTCTCGCGGACCCGCCCGTTGCAGACCAGTGGCTGGGGTAGACGTGGGCTGGTATTACCTTTCCCCATCCTTCCCTCTCTCCATTTACCTCATTTTATTATTTTACTTCTGTCTGTTTACTTTTGATTTTCTTTGTTTTCTTATTTGATAGGTTCTATTATTTTTTTACTACACAGCCTTTTTCTTTTGAGTGTCTTTGTTTTATTAATTGATAGGTCGTATTATTATAGGAAGTATTAGTATTTTAGGTTTTTATTATTTTATTTTATTGGTACTTTTTATTTATTTTCCTTTCTTTAAGTTTATGCAACGCACCTGAGTTCTTTAATAGCTATGCTAGGCCGCTTCTTATTATTTTAACTGGCTAACGGGAGGATGATAGACTGAATTGCTTCCGCGCAAGGGGGAAGGACCCCTTTGCGGTGGGTCCAGGAGGCCCCGATTCTTACCATCTGATGCAGTCTCTGATGGACTGGCTTCCGGCAGAGCAAGTTCTGCGTCGCCAAGCTCCCTGTGAGGCACTCAGCCTCGAGCAGCGCTCTACGAAGTTGTCCGGCGCATTCGCGCTAGCTTGGCTGCCCGACGCGCGGGCGGCTCGGTCTTAGCCAAGTTTGTCGAATGGCATCCCTAAGTGCATCCGCTCCGGGGGGAAATTATGGTCGCTGGTCCGGGCCGGCCTGAGTCACTGCTCGAAGTGGGTAGGTGGCGAGCGTTAATGGCAGGGGGTGGGAGGCATCAGACACTGCGGGGCCACCCACCAACTTTGACATTGACTGTGAAGCATTGGAGTCAACGGCAACGATATTACCCTCGTCACTTATGGTTTCGGGAAGGGTTTATCGTCCTCGGGGCTTAACTAGAACTCGGCAAAATCACTGCTGGCACTTCTTTAGTGGTTAACGAGTGACGTTGCTCGCCAGCGACACGATGTGGAGAATAAAAAAAAGAGTCAACTCTCGCGCGAGACGCACTATTGACCCTAAAACGGGTCCGCTGTGTCTAGCGTTTTACCGGGACTCATTCCATTCATCGTCACCGTCAAGACAATTTTTTAGCGGGTTCACCATGTCTTGCAAATCATCAAACCATATCATCCGAAGAAACCAAATGATATTTTATCGCAACCATCATACATATCATCCGAACAGACCAAAAAATATTTTATCCGGTCCAACTCATCATACCATATCATCTCGTGCATATAATTCCATTGTCCCATTGCGTGAGACCTATTATTGACCCTAGGGGGTCCGCTGTGTCTCCGTATGACCCAAGTGGTGCCTCTTGATAAAAATTCTCCACATCTGTCTGTTGTGAATAAATGTTGATGACAGAGTTGTTAGATCCTGTCTACGCAGAAGTGTGAGGCATTAAAGTGTCAATCAGCAGTGGTTTTGTGGAGGGTCGAGTGAAAGTGGAACGCTGATTGCCAAAGAAAAAAAAAAGGCAGCAAGTGTGCCGAGTGAGCGTGGGCTCCGAATGCTTCACGGGATATTCATTGTTTTGGGTTACTCTGTATCGTCCATGTGTAAACTAAATATGTCGCACATGTGTGTGAGCAATTTGAAACGGTTGCTGGTCACTGGGACAGTGAAAAGAGGAGAGGAGAGAAGTTGCACCAATGGGGAATAACGCTCGTCCCTACCGACTCCGAGTGGTGGTTCGGGTCGGCCCCGCCCAGCGGGCATGGTTTGACCCCGGTCCGGGTGTACTTCGGTTGCCATTTGACAAATTTGGCTCAGACCGAGCCGCCGGCCCGCAGCGGCAGCCATGCTGGCTCACATGCACCCGCTGCGCCCCGCCGCTGTTTAGCTGCGTTGGTGTCGCTAGCAGTGAGGAGCTGCACTTGAGAGTGCTTAGCACAGGGTCTGCCCTGTATTCGATGTCTCCGTGCAACAGTGGCCTCTCTGCTTCGAGATCCAAGTAATTCGCGCCCGCCTGGCATGGTTACGCGGGTTCTGGAAAAGAGAGGCCAGTGTTGCACGGAGGCATCGTATTGCCCAGAGTGGAAAGTTGAAAGTGCGGTTGCTATATTCAATAATGCCAGTTTAGTCAGGCTGTGTCATGAACTTAGTTGCTACTTGCGCAACTTCATTATTTACCCTTTTAAAAACTTTGGTTTTGATTCAAGATGACAGTTTTTTATTCTTAATTTTGGTGCGATTTGCAATTTGCAGTATTATAATTTTACTTAGGCTGTGTGTTAATATTGAATATTTATCTAATGAAGTTGGTACTTAAGCAGATTTTATTTTTAACTTTGTTTTATGTTTGTTTTTACATTCAAGATGACAGGATGTAGTCTTAACTGTGTTTTAGTCCTTTTCCCAGACCTCCGCATTTTTAACCCCCTGCCCTTCTTGACCAGCGCTCTAAAAGAAGGTTCACGTCTATCCCGGCACAAATGATAACGGAAGTGGTAAAGGGATGGGAAAAGGGGGGGGGGGGGAGTGTAGGCATCAGCCGGGGCGGGGCGCTAGCATGAAACCAGGGTGTCTAGCCACCGGGAATTCCGGGAAATCCGGGAAAAGGCATTGAATTTGAAAGTCGGGAAAAAACCGGGAAAATGCCTTGAAATCTTCAGGACACCCGGGAATAATGTCTATCTCGTAATTTTGGCCATGGTAAGGGGTCTTCAAGGCGAGGATTCCGGATGCCGATACCCCACATCTTGCTCAAAAGTCTGCCCTTCACGCCCTTTATTGGTACCTTTTAACTTCTACAATATTACAAATATTGAACGTATAGTGCAAATTTCCTCACACATTTTTTGTGGGGTGTTTCAAGAGAAATGATCTAGAAAAAGTTGGGGAAAAACCGGGAAAACGCCTTCAAAATGAAAATCTTGGAGCACTAGACACCCTGGAAACGGACTGCTAGCTGGGGCCCTTGTATATCGGAGACAGCATGTATGATGGGTTGGCGTGGGTTGGCTGTCACGCCTAGCCGCGAGGAAGGGGCGGCTAGGAGCACCGGTAGGCGTTAGACCGCAATCTGGGATTCTGTGACAAACTGCACGTTTTCTCGATGGTTTCTCTGCATCTCTCAGCCCGGCCTGTGGAGGCTGGAGGCCGTGATGGACCCGGCTACGCTGGACTCGGGCGTCGGCGGAGGACGCCCACCCGGCGCGATTCTTCGCGGTGGTAATGCCCACTCCACTCAAGCCACCGACTCCCGGGCACTCCCTCCCGCCCTTGGACACCTACACTACCGATTTTGACTACCGATTTTGACTACCGATTTTGACCACCCCCCGATTATTTCCTTCCTGATTTCGACTCCTCGATTATGTCATCCCTGATTTAGACTCCCCGATCTTGTCATTCCTGACCTAGACACCCCGATTTTGTCCTTCCTGATTAAGACTCCCCGATCTTGTCATTCCTGACCTAGACACCCCGATTTTGTCATCCCTGATTAAGACTCCCCGATCTTGTCATTCCTGACCTAGACACCCCGATTTTGTCATCCCTGATTAAGACTCCCCGATCTTGTCATTCCTGACCTAGACACCCCGATTTTGTCATCCCTGATTAAGACTCCCCGATCTTGTCATTCCTGACCTAGACACCCCGATTACGACCTTCCTGATCTTGCCCCCTCAATTGTGTCATCCCTTTTTTTCGCCCTTGTGTATCGGAGACAGCATTTATAATGGGTTGGCTGTCACGCCTAGCTGCGAGGAGGGGCCGCTAGGAGCACCTTGATGCGCGCAGGTGACGCGCGACTTGGTTTGAGATCCTCCGTGTTAATCACTGAGACAAACCGTATGGAGCTACAGGAAACTTAGTTGACTGTAAATACTGTCACGCCTAGCTGCGAGGAGGGGCCGCTAGGAGCACCTTGATGCGCGCAGGTGACGCGCGACTTGGTTTGAGATCCTCCGTGTTAATCACTGAGACAAACCGTATGGAGCTACAGGAAACTTAGTTGACTGTAAATACTGCAAAATTTTACAGGCAGTACAGGGCGCTGCCGTAGAGTTACTGTAAAACCACCTCACTGCTAGAAATTTTTTTCGGAAATCACGAAGAAACTGTCGTGAAATTTGCGTCGGAAGAACCTTTGTATTTTCACGAATGTTCTTCGTAGGGTAGCGGTTTCTTCGTAGAATAGGGGTACCTTTCATGATTGCACAGGGTTTGACACCCTGGTTCATTGGCTGAGCGTTAGCGAAAGCTTTTATGTTAATGTTTCTCTGAAGAAATATCCCAGTTCTCAATCATGGTCGAAAGTAATGGTTATCATAACTTGTCATATTGTCACAGCGGTAGTGTTTGAGTGTCAAATACTACTGTAGATGTGACTCTGTTGACTGTGTCTGAAAGTAAATCAGTCCTAGCCTAGTGTAATTTGTCTAAATACTCAGCAGTTCTAAAGAACTTTTGTCTGATACACACCTCCTTTTGACAGTTTAATGAGCAAGTTCTCAGTTATGATTGAGAGGCTTGTTTGTATTCCTTGTTCTGTTGTTATGATTTTGTATATGATTAATTGTGTATTGTTGCAGAGCCTTTTGTAGATTCCCGAGGCAGTCCCTGTCCATCTGATTTCGATGAAGAGGGATACAGGGAGTTGTCTCTAAATTTTGGTACAAGTTTTGTGCATGATTATAGTTGCGTGCCCCTATTCTCTTTTATTTTCAGCTGGCTGAAATTTATGTTGTTCTTTACTCCATTCGTTGTGTAGATTCCAAGCAGAGGATACGAGTGCCAAGAATCATCAATCCCATGCATGAAAGACCTGCGCCTGCGAGGGTCATCAACAACAACACAGACAAGGGTCTCCTGCTTATCCAATCCGTGGATAAGACATCTGGATCAGCAGTTAATGCAGGTGAGTTAAGTGAGCAAGTGAAGAAAGTAAATAGAATTAACATTAGATTTTGTAATGGGTGCATAATGGATTAAATGGAGTCTTTACTTGCTGAACCAGTCTTGCTTTTGTTTTAACACAAGACTCATGTGACAGAGATCACCACTTGATGTTGTAAATGTTTAATTGTGTTTTGTTTACTCACTGTAATAATTAAGAACTTGAGTCAATCAATTGTAAGCGAAGAGCAAGTATTCGTACTCAGTCACAGCCCAAATTAGCTGGTTCCCTCCGAGCGGTTTTATAATGTTTTATCACAAATTCACCAATAACTCCTGCTTTATTTATTTCCTTTTATCAGATTCTACTTTGACTTCACCAGCAAGGACAGTTTGAAAGGACACCTCCAACCATTATCGTGACTTGGCCAACTCCAAAGTGAGACGGACACTGCAGTGGCCAGACATGGAAGCACCACCATCAGTTGTGCTGTCCTTGTAGAGTGGTTACTGCTCTGAGGATAGTCAAAGTGAGTGATTTCACACATTTAATTGTTCTACTATTGACATGGTTTTGCTTTTACTAATTTTTTCTTGTCTTTAAATTACAGGTCCTTCTAAAAGCCAGAGAGGAATGAATGTTTCAAGTAGGTCTGCTTGTAGTGTAGCTTCAAGTTTTCCTGCTGGATCCTTTGAGGATTCTGGAACTCATCATGATGTCATTCTTTCTTCAAGAATTCACATTAATGATTATATTTCCAGTAAGTGTTCATAATCATCCAGGGGTATTAAAGATATCTTGATGGTCTTATTTCATTTTAAAATTAGTTTCAGTCTTCCTTGGTTCATTCTTTTTTTCCCCTGCCTCTGTTTCAGATTTGAATGATGCAAATACTTTTGAGATTCCATTTGACCAAGAAGCTGCAAATGCACAGGATTTGACAACGCCACTTCCATCCTTTGAGAATTGTGATTCCGGTCTACATCTTTACTTCACATCCAGTCACGACTCCAATGATACTCCAGGTGAGTTCTTTCTTGGAAACTGCTGTTTACAACTCACCTTCATTACAATGTTAGTCTCATAACTATGTGGAAGTTCCGCAGTTGGTAATTTTTGTTTCTATCATTGCTTCAGGCTTGGATAGTGCAAGAACTTTCCAGGTGTCATCTTAACCAAGGTGGACACACTCAAGGTCTTTTCTTGACACCCCCTCATCATTTCCAAGATACTTTCAGTGAGTACTTTGTGCAAATTTGCTTCTTTGGAACCGATCTTGAATTTATTGAAAAATACAGCTGTAATGTACTTTATATAATTGTTTTCCCCATTGCTTTTAGGTTTTGATCTAAGAAGAGCTAATGTAGTTGCTCTTGGTAAAGGTATTGGATACAATGAACGAGAAGTTGGCAGTGCACTTGACCTTGTGGATTTGGCAGGAAGAGATGACCTGATGGTTCTACCACTGGAGTCTGAAATTGATGTTGTGGAACTTTGCGCTGAACCTCAAGAACATGGAGATGAAGGTCAAGACTTTCCAAAGCCTAGATTGAAGATCCCTGAAACTTGGAAGAGGAATGTTGCAAAAGAGAAGAGTGAATCAGGCCTTTAGCACATCTCTTTGAGAGGATATCCCAAGAAAGCTAGAAAGATTGGCGATGGCTGCCCTCAATCATGCAAGAGAAAATGTCACTTGAACGTATCAGAAGATGAAAGGCAAAGTATTTTCAAGGAATTCTGGGAGATACAGGACCGCACTATGAAGTGGTACTTTATTTCAAACTGTGTGAAAGAGGTGGAGGTGAAGAGGCGTACCAAAATTTCTATCTAGGGTGAAGAGCCCAGAAGATAAGCATCCTATACTTATTCGTTACATCTGAAGGACAAGAATGATGTGCAAGTTTGTCAGAAATTTTTTCTGGATACGGTAGGAATTGCAGAGAGAGTGGTGAGAAGTGCAATGACAAAGAAAAGAAATCACAATGGGGCAATATCCTCTGATTGTAGGGGGAAAACTAAGAAGCCATCTGTTGTGAAAGCTCTAAGGACTCAAAGTGTTATTGATCACATCAAGAAGTTTCCAACAGTGGAATCCCACTATTGCCGCAAAGACTGCAAGGCAAGATTTTTACCAGAAAATCTCAACAGAAGAAAAATGTGGACCATGTATCGTATAGAGATGGAAACTCAAGCTCACAGTGGATACCCCTTTGCATCTCTGAAGCAATATAGGGAAATATTCCGACAACACTTCAACATCAAGTTCTTGCGTCCCAAGAAGGATCAATGCCCAAGATGCCTTGCATGGAAAAAGAAGACCCCACAGGAGAGAACTGAAGATGCATTTGCACTCCATCCAAAACACCTAATGGATAAGCAGCTTGGTCAGGACATGAAATGAGCTGACATTCATGGCATTAAAACCAATCCTGGTGAATCAGTGTGTGTTATAACGGTTGATCTTGAAAAGGTGTTTCTCTGTCTGAAGGGAGAGAATGGAGATTTTTTCTACAAAAGAAAACTGAGCTGTTACAATCTTACTATTTTTGCAAGTGGTGATCAGAAAGGATATTGCTTTGTGTGGGATGAAATAGAGGCTGGCCGTGGAGCTGCTGAGATTGCCAGCTGTCTTTGGAAATTTATTATCATGAAAGTCAAGTCTGGTGTCAAAGTCTTAATAATTTACAGTGATAACTGCTCAGCTCAGAACAAAAACCAATTTCTATTTGCCATGTACATAATGGCATCTATCAGATTTAACATCCAAATCATTCATCGATACCTGGAACCTGGGCATACCCACTTGGAAGCCGATTCAGTCCATGCTTGCATCCAGAATTCAATTAAGAATGTAGAAATATTTGAGCCATCGATGTGGTACAATGCTATACGAATTGCGAAGAAAGCATTACCCCGTTATTAAGTCATTGAAATGAAATTGAATGGTATGATGGTTGAGAACTTGTCGTAATACATCTTCATTCTCTCTGCTGCTTTTAGGCTGATTTCTCTCACTGCTCTGTGAATCAAGTCCATTGTATGTTGAACCCAGTATGGATATTGTTTTACCATGGGTTGGAACTCTGGTGGTGATCCTCTAACCATGTCCAATGGTGTTCTCATTCTGGCCCCAAACATGACTTCATATGGGCTAAATCCATGAGCTGAATGTGGTAAGTTTCTGTAAGCTTGTGTGATAAATGGCAAATAATTTGGCCACTCCTTTGGGTCATTCTGTACCAGCATTGCTAAGTGTTCTTTAAGTGCTTTGATCCACCTTTCAGCTTTTCCATTGGCGGATGGATGATATGCACTTGTTCTGATCTTGTGGATATCATACAAGTTCATGATTTCATGGAACAGTTGAGATTCAAAAGGTTTTCCTTGATCTGTCATTAGTGACAGTGGTGCTCCAAATATAGAGAAAACGTGAGTTATTAGAGCTTGTGCTATCTCTTGTGCTGTTTGTGTTTTAAGTGGCACTACCACAGACCAACCTGGAAAGGCCTCCACTGCTACTAGTATGTATTGATATCCCTCTTTTGTTTTAGGCGCAATTGGTCCACACTAGTCTACTTGCCATCTGCCGTGCAGTACTCCTTCTTGGAAGAGTTTGAGTGGTGCTCTCACTTGCTGTGCTGGACCTTTATGCTTCATGCAGACTTCACACCTTAGTATGATGCCCCATACGTCGTCTCTCATGCCTGGCCACCAGAAGTATCTTCTCAGGTAAGCCAGTGTTTTGCTCACTCCAAAGTGATTTCCTGCGCCTAGTTGTTGGTGATATGCATTTACTGTGGTTTCAACCAGGCTTTCTGGCAATATTAATTGTAGTTCTTCTTTGTCTTTGAGTCCAGATGGATGTTCGAATCTCCTGTAAAGCAGCTTATTTATTATGACTAATGAGTTAAATTGATGCCATAGCACTCTGGTTTTGGGTCCTGCTGCACTGATTTCTTTGAACTCAAGTCTTTTGCCTTCATAAATTGCAAACATTATGGGCATGATATTTGGATCGAGTTTCTGAGCTTTCTCCACTTCTTTTCTGGTGAGCCTTTCTTCTGGTGTTACT
>QLOH01001231.1:0-26697 GCA_026901365.1 Sesbania bispinosa | reverse complement strand
CCCCTCCTCCCTCCCCTCTCTGCTCCCCCCGGTCACATTGAACAGGGGGTTACCCCAATCGGTGACCTAACCCTAAACACTAAATTCACCCCTGGTTACGACCGGGTCACGGTGACCGCCCCTGGGACCGGACCCAGGGATCAATCACATTGACCAGGGGGTTGCGGTCATCCTAACCAGGGCGCCCCTCGGAGTCATTCCCCCTCGGACCCAATCATCATGATAACTATAACTATGGTAACTTGACTCGAGTCACCATAACTAGGGTCATCTAAGTCGCTGTAATTAATATCACCGAAGTCATGTCATAATTGGAAGGCTTATTGTTTGACGAAAGGGTTACACAAGACCATGTCTTCATTGATAGACCAGATCATCAATAAAATCATGTGACTCATCCAACACGATTACTATGACTATGATAACTCGAATCACCATGACTAGGTCATCTAAGTCATTGTAATTAGGATCACTGAAGTCACATTACAATTGTTATGGCCCTAAATTCGTGACTTGGTCACAATGCCTAAGTATGGTTATTTGGGTGCACTTGTGTGGGACGATCCAAGTTATGAATCACCATGATTGGGGTGATTGTGATCACTAGTCACCGTGATCAGGATCACTTAGTGATGGTGCATGTTGCGTTAACTTCTATTCGTGTTGTCATAACAAATGTTCCTAATCTTCTCTCAACCATTTGTAATTGGAATGGAAAGCGATGAAGAGCTCTTGTATTGTTCGATGGACGGGTTCCACATGTTATTCATTCATTAATGACGCCATCATTATCTTTCGTGATGTGGAGAGTTCTGTGGCAATGTGAAGGAGTTGTTACAGTGGAGAGGCATGGACAGTTTTTACAATGGAGTTCATGATGGTAAGACCCTTTACTGATAGATTGGTTGCTTTTACTCATGTTCTCTTATAGATGTTCCTTAGATTTTACCTTTTGCCACTTATAATTGGAATTGGAAGGAGTGAAGATCCTCTTGCATTGTTTGATGGAGGGGTTCCACATGATGATGCCTTCATTGATGTGTTGTTATCATTAAGGATCTCGCACATTGGGGTTAGGCTAGAGGCATGGATTATGCTCCTTTTTGTTTTGTTAACAATAGGATAAGATGCTCCTCATCAAGTAGAATGAAGAGGTTTTATTGTCAGGATTAAGGCGTTTCCTCCTTCATTCAAGATCATTTCAACTTGAGGGTGCTTAAAAAGCTGCTATAGGGAAAGAATCACACAATCTTCTTAATCATTGAGGGGGAAATTGTAGCTGAACTTGAAGACATGCTATGAAAAGATGTGGAGACACTTCAACGAGGATTTCACATGATCATGTTGTCATTGATGACACAAACCAAGATGTGGCCTTTCAAGCACAACATGTGTAGTGGTCCATGAGGGGAGGTAGAGTTTAAGTGTCAGGGTTTTGAAAGAAATATTAGGCAAGTGGCAGAATTGGAAATTGAATGGTTAAGATGGTGGGTGCATATTGACGAACATGGGTTCGATCAATAAATAGATGAATCAATAAATAGATGAATCCACTGGTTGCCAAAGACTATCTACATTAACAACTTTAACAACTTCATTTTCCCCATAGACCAAAAAGGCTCTTCCTTTGATTTCTCTCACAGATTCTTTACATTTGACAATTCTCTTATTGGTCACTTCACTTCTCAATGAAAGAGACTAATAAAGAAGAATAAACCCTCAAATTCATCCCCGAACTAGTCATCTCTTTCCTAATTAGTCCCCAAACTAAATAAAATACATAAGTAGTCCTCGAACTTTGAAATATCCATTACATTAGTCCTCCAACTTTCAAATTATCCCATCACATTGGTCCCATTTGAGGACTAATGTGATGGATATTTCAAAGTTCGAGGACTAACTTTTATTTTTGTTTACTTTAAGGACTAAGTAAGAGGGAGAGTGATACTTCGAGGACGAAAGTGGTGGTTTATTGTTAAAGATTTTATACTAAATTAAGACATTAGTAAAAAGCTCATTTATACAGAATAATTAACATTGCACAATTCCTAACAAAACCCAAAGGAAACATTTAACAAGTAAAGAGTGAAGGGGCATGCAAATACACAAACATAAACAATTCATTAACAATTAATTAGATCATATATTGAAGGACAATAATTGGTACTACTTTATAGAAGGGACCAACCTATGCCTGATGATGATTAGACTTAACATGCTTCCTAAATAATGCAAAAATGCTACCTATAAGTTAATAATCCAGCAAACAAGAATTTCCAATTTCATGTTTAATTCTTGCTATAAGATGTTTTATGTTTAGAATATATAACTTACCAAGGATCTTTCTGTCCAATTTCCAATAGAAGAGTTTGTGTTGGAAAGTCCCACATTGACTAGTGATAAGGCCATTTAATAGTTTATAAGTCTTGGGCAGTCCTCACCTTACAAGCTAGCTTTTGGGTTGAGTTAGGCCCAGGTTCAAAATCTAAGATGGTATCAGAGCCTATCCTAGATCCGTCATTATTGGGCCCCCACTCCTTGATGTGTCCACGCTCCAGATGTCCAGCCCTGGGCGTGAGGGGGTGTGTTGGAAAGTCCCACATTGACTAGTGATAAGGCCATTTAATAGTTTATAAGTCTTGGGCAGTCCTCACCTTACAAGCTAGCTTTTGGGTTGAGTTAGGCCCAGGTTCAAAATCTAAGAGTTTGTTATGGTATAGAATTCAGGACCCAAGGATCTTTCTTTGTCCTCTCCCTGTGCCTCAAAGATTAGATGTTGGCTTAACAAAAGAGCCTTCTATATGGTTTGAGAGTTTCTGAAAAAAACAAAACACTTTATAGTTGAATTGAGACAGTAGTGCTAAGTTCATAGGAATAGTTGAACTGAGACAGTAGTGCTAAGTCTCATAGGAATGACTATTAACAACATGCTAATATAGAGAACAGCAAACTTTGACCCCGAAAATAATTACAAAGCTTCTTTTAATTTACTGAATGCCAAAATATGAGTTTCTTTCTTCTTAGCATGTTTGACAAGGCAGGGAATGAATATGTAGCAGGTTTAACTTGAGTTTTGTTCTGCTCTCCACGACAAATCCTCGTCAAAATCTTATTTCCATATAATTTTAAATTCTTTCTAGTGGATCCATGTGGAAATAAATTTTTTAAGATAATGAATTTAAATTGTCCAACTCCTTTAACTGTTAACACTATTCTAGTATCTTGCAGAAGAATTATTTTTTCTATTTTTTTATTTGAGATATTATACTAGCAAGTAGCAACCGGTAAGAAGACATTTTTCTTTATTCAATTTTTTTAAAATAACAATATGTAAACTAATCTACATTCAAATTTCAGAATTTGGGGTAGCTATAGCTACAAGATGTTTCATATTCTTAAAAAACATGGGAGGATGTTTTTATGTTACCTAGGAACAGGAAATTTGTATTTTGATGACATGACAGATCAAGGGACACGTTTGCAATATTTGAGAAGTAAAAATAAAATAAATATAAAATAATTTATATTTTCTAGACATACTTTAGGAGCTTCATTTCCATTTAATTTGGAGAGTTGATTTCCATTTAGAAGCACACCACTAAGTTTATTTTTAATAATTGAAGGCAAAGAATCCTGCTCAATATAGACCATTAGGAATAAAAAAGCAAAAAGAGATTGTGCAGTGAAAATTCACACCCAGGAACATTATGACATGTAGCACTATTATCGACCCTTCGAGGTAAAGAAGGGGTCTTAAAATTAGCTATAACACTTAGATTTGGCAGATGTCTACTCAAGTTAAATGGTGAGGTTGCTGCAGAATTCTAAATAGGACTGGAACCACTGAAACCAAAAGGGATCATCCAAACAGTTTTTGTTGTATTGAGTGCAGACAAGACATAAAATTGTTAAGTGCTCCTTTATCGACAATTTGTCTGAAAGGCTAGCCATAACAGCCAATACCAATGCAAGATAAATAATAAAGTGACAATGAAGAAATATGCACACTTATTTAACTTTCTTTAAGCACTACTGCATGGAGGAAAGGGCAAGAAAGAACATATGAAGGCATTAAAAGATCAAAATTTAAGCAACAATATGGAATACCTGTCAGTTGAAGAAGTGTTTTCTCTACTTGAAAAAAGTTTTGGAAGGTGTAGTTCTGTAAATTTTATTTGCTCCTGAGCTACAATCTCAAATTCAACAATTGACCGTTTGTATAACATCTCTGCATAATATAAAACAAATTAATTTAAATGTAAATAAACAGTGTTACATCAACATTTTCCTCTCTTCATCACTCAAGTTCTTGAAATTTTCAAAATATTTGGGTCCCTCAATGGAGTAGAAATTTTTAATAATTGAATCAGGCATATATTGGATATAATAAGGAGAGGAAAGATTTCTACGACATGAATATTTCACAGCCTAGCATTCTTCAAAACTTAATAACAAGATAACCATTTTGGTTTCTTACCATCCCGACATTTTCCCTGTTTGTAATTGTGCACTTGATATTTTCTATTATAATTTCACCCTACCTTCTAATCATCATTATAAGTGATAAAGGTTGTGTGCTAACAGCTTATAAGAAATTAAGAATCACTTGTTACTAAACCATTCCCCCATTGGAAGCTCCTGGAAACTCACTAGTAATTTTCACACTTACAATAAAAAGCTTAATGTTACTGCTAACAACTCCAGTTAAAGAAAACAATTGAAACAAAATACAATAACATTGACACCAGTAAGCATTTAGAAATAAGCCTAAAATAAGTAACTACTCTCACAATTCCATCATTAATGGCAATTTTGTAGATAAATGGGGATAGATAACAAGACAGATAGCTATAGGGTAAATTTTGAAAGCAAGAAAAAGGATGCAGAACAAGCAAAAATTACAAGAATTAGAATACAACATGATGGAGAAACTGGAATGTACAAGAATTATTAACTAGGAGACTTATTCTGATGATCTGATCCTTCAAGTACTTTCTTATCTTTCTAAAATATAATTTGAAAGTTAGAACAAGAAAAATCGCCATTCAATATAAAGAGAAAAAAAAGAGACACCAAATTTCTAGATAGAAAACTCTAGACAAACACCTAAATATCATGAAATACATTGCATCTGAAACATCATAGCTCTTCAAGGAAAAAGATGCAAATCTAAATAAGTGCACAAGTTTAAAAGCTTACTTTTTCCTGAAACTGCACAACTTTATCATTAATTAAAGAGTGCTCTACCTCAGGAATTTCACGTTCAAACTAAACTCCTTTTGAAGCTAGCTACAACATCAACATAGATAAACAAATATCATTCAATACTAAACGGAGAAGACACTCTTGAGATTCTTGATGAAATTGACAATATGCCAATCAATTTAAAATTTCATGATGAAATTCTGGTAGCTGCAAAAAATTAAAAATAAAATAAAATAAAAGCAATAAAACGCACTTTGGAGATGCTGAGTGCACCAATTATTGAATCACAAGCTAGTAAAATTCAATATAGCAGAAACCAAAAGAAGGAGAGGACAGAAAGGTAATTTCATGTTCACAAAGAAACAACACCTGGAATCGAATCCACAGTAACCGCATGATGTAGCTTCTCTACAATCGAATCACGCTTGCTTCTCTATAATCAAAGCCTAGAAATTCCACAATTGTACCCTTCCCCTGCAGCAATGGTTGGGTGTGAGGATATCTGATGGAGGAACCCTGAAACAAGATAGCAAACAGGAAAATCAATTAAAACTGATTTTTCTTTTTCTTGTATTTGAAATAGGAATTAAATTCAAGCGCACATTTCTTTTTAAGAATTTTATCAAACCAAGGAAAGTTAGGAAGCTATCAAGATTTATAAAGAAAACAACTGCATTTTTTGCATTAGCAAAGAACCAGATTCGACAGAATATTATTACTTCCAGAACAATCTTTCACAGAATTCCAACTGTATTCTTTAAGCCTTTTAATTCATAGGAAGCCAATTGGGTAAGTTCCATCACATCCAGACACATTGATGATAAAGTCGGACATGACAGAAACATAGACAGAGGCAAAGTCCGATGAATGAAAAGAAGTAGAAGGAAAAAGAAGAGAAGAGAAGGTTGAATAGGGGCAAGAATAAGAAACACTAAATTAAAGGGTTGAGATTGAAAACAAAATGTTATGGGTAGAGAGGAAAGAAATCACATACCGTATTCGGAAAGAAATCACTAAATTGAATCATGCATACATTGGATATAATAAGGAGAGGAAAGATTTCTGCGACAGGAATATTTCACAGCCTAACATTCTTCAAAACTTAATAACATGATAAGCATTTTGGTTTCTTACCATCCAGACATTTTCCCTGTTTGTAATTGTGCCCCTGATATTTTCTGTTATATTTCACCCTACCTTATAATCATCATTATAAGTGATAAAGGTTGTGTGCTAACAGCCTATAAGAAATTAAGAATCACTTGTTACTGAACCATTCCTCCATTGGAAGCTCCAAGAAACTCATTAGTAATTTTCATACTTACAATAAAAATGCTTAATGTTATTGCTAACAGCTCTTCATTTAAAGAAAACAATCGAAATAAAATAGAATAACATTGACACCGGTAAGCATTTAGAAATAAACCTAAAATAACATGATCATGGGCAAAATAAGCAAATAAATATTCATTTGGACGTAGATACTTATAACATCTACTCTTAAAGGCTTACTCTGCAAGTTGCAAAAATTATTGGAATAATAACAGCATTAAGAGCTATGAAGAAAATAATTTATTACCAGGAATGAACTTACTTTGTGCATACCTGAAGAAAGAAGGTGGTGGGAATGATCAAAACATTGAAGGTGAGGATATGAATTCAATGAAGTGGATGCCTTCAAAGATGAGAATCTTGCGGAGGATGATGCTAATGATGCTATCAGATCAAACGGGTTCTTCTGATGAAAACTGAAAAGCAAAATTCATCACCACCTCTAGGAATAGCCAGCAACAACAATTCTTCAAACAATATCAATACTGTTAGGGTTTGTGTTGATTGCCACACCAAGACCCCTCTCTGGAGGACTGGACCAACAGGTCCCAAGGTACACAGTACACTTTTTCTCCTTTTTTTATTATTATTTTTCCTGTATGGATTCATCTTTTATAACAATTTTTATTTTCATGATAAATAATTAACACAAAAAATAAACTCTTTAATTTTCATGGCTTATATAGGAACTCAATAAAAATTGGCACCAACAATATATATAATTGGAAGTAGCTAGAATTTGAAGAATTGAATTATTTTTCATCTAAAGTCCCCAGAGTATTTGCAGCATGGCCGTGTTACAAAGAAGACAGATGTGTGGAGTCTTGGGATACTAATTTTGGAGTATCTAACAGGTAAGCTCCCTGCTAACTTTCTACCACAGGGTAAAGCAAGTGAGTTGAGTTTGGCACTTGGCTGGGGTCAATTGTCCCTGAAAATTGGAGTAGTGACTGAGGTGTTTGGTAAAGAAATGGGGGCTACCAAAAACAGTGAGGGGGAGATGATGAAGCTTTTGAGGATTGCATTGACTTGTTGTGAAGGGGATATGGATATGGATAAGAGATAGGATTTGAAAGACGCTGTAGACAAAATTCAAGAGGTAAAGGAAAGAGATAGTGATGAGGATTACTATTCTTCTTTTGCTAGTGAAGCTGACATGAAATCAAAAGCTTCATCAGGTGAAGTCCGTTTCTCCATAAATGGTTGAATGAGGCTGCCATAATTAATTACAGGGATTTCCATTAACTTTTTCTGTCTCCCCTCCAAACAGAATATGCCATGGCATGAATGAATGAAAAGGAAAGGTCGATCCATGTTACATGCATCATTACTGGGTTGCATCAATGTTTTTCATCAATTTATATAGTGAACATAGCAAAAATATACACACACCTCTGGGGGCCAGATTTCTTCATAAGATGGCATGGCCTTCCCAACCATAGTGATAGTAGTTCCCTCCCTTAGCACAGTTTTGTAGGAACTGATCAACTCTATTGAAAAAGTGAAACGTGTTAGAATTAGAATGCACAAGACTGCAACAAAAAGAATGAAAAAGAATCATGAGAATTAACCTCAACCATCTTTTAGAATAATATCTTCAATATATATACATTCTCCCATCCAAGAGAGTCCCACTAGATGTTGGTTGTTCTGAGAAGGCGAAGGAGGATGGAATCCATCTCAGGTGGAAGAACAGAACACCAACCACGCAACGTGGAGCATGACCTATCTCCATCAACAACCAATCCATCAGCAAGTGCTTCATGTTTCTTTGACAACCTGTGAAATTCACAGTCAAAGAGTTTAAGGTAAATATTCATCAAAATACTCATCAAACTTTCTGTCACTCAGCTCATTTTGTAAATTTAATGTTTCATTTTGAGCACACACATCAGAAATATATTAAATTTTGCATAACTTTCTGTCACTCAGCTCATTTTGTAAATTCAATGTTTCATTTTGAGCACACACATCAGAAATATATTAAATTTTGCACACATTTAGGCCACATCAAATAAAACATGTACAGAACAAAGCTCAATTTTAATCTTAACGAATATCCTTCAGCAATAGAAATTAGAATAGATAAGATTCTTACCAGAATCAATGTCAATTCCGAGAATGCTCCGGCAGTGAAACTTCTGTGCTGTGGGAGGGGGGAGGCAACGTTTAGATCTGCAAGACAGAAATTACATTTAGAAATTAAATTATTCACACAAATGAACTTTTTTCTGTGTAACAACAATGAGCATCAAGCCAAATTAGCTATTTCATTTGCAGGAATAGTCAAAGACTCGAAGTTATACCATTCAAAAGTTTAGTTAATGAGTAAAGCATGAATCTTTTGAAGGTGGAATATGGAGAGCATTATTTCTTAGTAAAATAAGATGGAGGTGTAGGAGCGGCAGTAGGATAGTAGAGAGCAGTGGATGAATACCATGGGTTCTCCCATGGATCATCCCAAAGATAGCCAGAGAAAGTATTGAGAAAACTTATATAGTATTGATTAAAAGATGCTGAAATGAATATAAGTAACACCTATTTATAGGACAACATCACTCAACAAATACTAACAAACACTATCAAAATATTAACAAAAAAATATTTCTAATAATATTCCTAATATTATTTATTCAAATGTCTTTTTTATTAAAGAAAAATAGAAGGAAAATTACCAATCTGGATGGTGATTATCCCATTGTTACAGCCAATATCAAGACACTCCTTGCCTTCAAACCACTCCTTCCTAAACACTTTCAACCGAGGATCTTCATCCACGCCTTGACCAATCTGAAACAATATCAATTTGACAACATATTATACACAGATAATGTGAAACCCCAGAAACGATATGTTTTACAGAAAACTAAATTTCAATAAATTTTTTTTATACTACTCACCCCCACCCCAAACCGTAAAAAAATATTATCAAATAAAAAATGATAAGAATAAGAACATGGGAAAGAAGAAGAAAAGCATGGGGCATGTAAAGTTTGAAGCTTTTTATGAGAAATGAAAATACGGGTGAAGTTAGAGGGAGAAAAAGAAAGGGAAGAAGATTACTCGATAGCCGTAGTAACTCCTGTAGTTGCCGTATGGAAAAACTTTTTACTGTTCTGCTTTTGGGTTTGATCTTCGTCGTTTCCCATTGAATCCCTTCCTTCTCTGCTCTCTTCTCCAAACTTTCTGTCACTCAGGTCAAGATAAAATTCATGTCCTTTAGGGAAACCCCCAAACTCAAGATTTAATGACTCTAGCATCAAATATGCTTTTAACGAGCTAGACCAATCTAGCCACATTGCTATAAGCCAGTTTCACCAATTTCACAACTGTTAGCAAACCCAGAAAACAATCATACCTTCCGATAAGTTAAACAATTAAAGAAAGGAATATGAAAGATAATCAAGGGATCACATGCTAAGCTAAATAAAAAGAACAGGGGAAAGAGAGGGAGAGAGACCCTTTTGGTAAATCCAGAAAAACCATATTATCTGCCATTAGAACAGAGTCGTAAATCATAACAAATAAGGTTTGATTGATTTGAATAAAAAGAAAAGAAAGAAGAGGAATAAAATACTTTTTTCGTTGTGGAATGAAAAGAAAACAACCCAGAAACCATAACAAGATCCTTCCCTCAATCCCACCCCAGAAGAAAGAAATAGTACCTCTGGGTTGTTGTTGAAGCCATTTTGAGCTCTTCGTGTTTGTCTTGTATAATATTATAATCCTTCTTCATCTTCTCTTCTCCTTCGCTTGCGGTTGTGACTTCGGTGGTGAAATTGTAGTCGCAGCACTTGGCGCAGATTAGAGGAAGGGAATTAATAGAATGTACTAGTTTGATCAAGATTCAAGACCGAGTTTGGTCTAAGTTGATTGACATGAGCGTCAAGAAGCAATTAGAGGAAGGGAATTAATTAATTAATAGAGAACAAATTTATTAATCTCGGAAGTTGGCGTATTCATTGTAATAGGATTTTTACAAATAAATTATATTTCATAATAAATATATAATAATTATTTTAATATATTTGTCCTTTTCAAACTAAAAGTAGTTTAAAAGCTCAAAATAAATCCATACAACAAAAATTTAGTATCAAACAATCATAACCAATTTATTAATTTAATATTAATATGAAATATTATTTTAATTTTCAATAAAAATGAATAATTAAAATATAATTTTAGTAATTAATTATGCTTAACCAATTTATTATAAAAAATTTACTAAAATCATTTATGTAATATTTTGTTTTTTATTATATAAATTGCTAAAAACAATTCTGCTCGAGCCAAAAATTCGAAGATTTTTTCTGTTCACAAGCATGTACAAAATATGTACTACCTCTGTTCCTATTTAACTGTCCATTTTCAAAGAAAAAAATTGTTCCTATTTAACTCTCCACTGACAAACCCAATTCACTAATAATTACAGTTTTCTCCATTTTACCCTTATGTTTATAAATGACCTACTATTAAAAACTAATGAGAGCCAATAGTACTAAGAGAAATAAAAGGGTAAAATAGAAAGTTTAAAATTTATTTCCATGAAAACAAGAGTAGTGATTGCATTCCTTAATATATGTGTTTTTAGTCAAAGCAGACAATTAAATAGGAACGAAGGTAGTACTACTTGAATCAATTCAGGTATGTTATTGTGTTTATTGGAGGCCTCCCTTTTATCAAAGAAAAAAGGGTTTCAATATGTTTTTGGTCCCTAAACTTTCACCTAAATTTGGGTTTGGTCCCTAATTTTTTTCATTGTTTTTGGTCCCTAACATTTTCAAATCAATGAAATTAGTCCCTGCCGTCACCCATATATTTAACAGAGTTGACGACAGGGACTAATTTCAATGATTTGAAAACTTTAGGGACAAAAAACAACGAAAAACAAAGATTTCCCTACACTTTCACCCGAATTTGGTTTTTGTCCCTAATCCATATTTTTCGTTGTTTTTGTCCCAACATTTTTAATCATTGAAAACCAAAAGAGGTTGGTTCAAGTGGTACATGCTTGATTCCCCATAAGCAAGGTCTCGGGTTCGAGTCTTGTGGATGGAAAAATCCCCGCTGGGAGAGCTAGCCCCACCATGATGTGTATGTTCCCGACTCGAACATTTAACAAAATTGACGACATGGACTAATTTCAATGATTTGACAATGTTAGGGACCAAAAACAATGAAAAAAAGATTAGGGATCAAAACCAAATATCGAGACTTGTCTTGCTCTACTCGACCAACCTCTTGAGGTTGAAATATTAACATGATATTAGATAATAAAATCATAAAAAGTATATTAGTATAAGTAATTTTATAAAGAGTGAGGATCAATTGACACCACGTGTCAAACTTCAAAACTTACACCAATTAATAACTTTTTGTAGAATATGAAATTGCCTAATCCAACCGTTCAATTGAAAGATATTATGGAGTAGATCAAGTCTATCAAATATATATAATTAAGACTTATGAAAATATTAAAAAGCAGTATTGTCTTTTTTCTATATATTATAATGGATAATATTATAATTATGAGTTAAATATGTTTTTTTTTCTACAATATAATTAAAATTTACTTTTAGTCCTTATAATTCAAAAATTTGTGGTTTTAATCACTCAAAAAATAAAAATATACCAATTTAATATATATATATATATATAATAAGATAAATCAATGGGTACTTAAGATTTTTACCCTTCAATGTCTAAATTAGGGTTAAAATATGTTTTTAGTCCATGTAATATAGTCGAGATTTGATTTTAGTCCCTGTAATTCAAAACCACTGGATTTGGTCCCTTAAAAAGTGAAAACAAACCCTTTAGTTCTTATCGATAAAAATTTATAGCTAATCTGTAATAAAATATGTAACAAAACTGTACAATAAAGACTAAATTGGTGTATTTTCAATTTTTTAAGGATCAAAAGCATTGGTTTTAAATTACATGGGCTAAAACCAAATTTTGATTAAGACTAAAGACATACTCAACCCAATAAAGTATTTACACATTTTTTTTTCATCTTTGCTTTTATCTATTTAGTACTGCCTCTAACCCTCTATTAAGGAAATACAATGTAATTTGTTAATGGTAATTAATTTAAGTTTTATTTTAGAAATACCTTAGTATTAAATGTCACAATGGTATAAAGTATTTAGTAATTAATACATCTAAAAATGATAATATATTCCTTATATTTAGGATAAAAATTCACATTTTATTTCTCATATAAAGAACCTGCAGAGAAAGTGTAAAATGAAAAATATATTTTGGTTAATTATCGAAATCTATCAAAAGTGATTAATAGAAGGGTTAAATATGTTTTTGGTCCCTGTAAATATACTGAAATTTGGTTTTGGTCACCGATTTATTTTTTCATTGGTTTTGGTCCTCCATTTTTTAAAATTACATGTTTTTTGTCCTCTTTCTGTAACTATACTCTGTTAAGTCACTCTTGCTGCTCCACTACAACTTTTTCTGGATAAAAATTCACAAGAAATTTCTTGCAATTTTTTCTCTAGAAAAGTCATATGTAGTAAACTTCCAAAAACCCATAACTTTTTTACATAAAAATACTGCTATAAAATTTCTTTGCTTTGTTGTAGAAAAATTTATAGTAAAATTTCCGTAAACTTTAGAATCTGAATAAAATTTTCTTTGAATTTTGAAAACAACGGGAAAATTTGAAGCAAATTCCATAGTAAAATCTACAGGAAAATATTATGTCATCACTTAACGAAATATAGATAACAATAAGGATTAAAATCATGTGATTTTAAAAAATAAAAGACCAAAACCAATGAAAATTAAATGAGAGACCAAATCCAAATTTTACTATATTTTGAGGGACAAAAATACATTTAACCCTTAATAGAATAACTAAAAGTTTGAAATGATTCAAATTTATAAGCATAATAAATAGTTGGGTTACATATAGTTCAGCAGAGTCTACAAGGCAAGTGATGTAGGAAAAGTGAGCTAGGTTTTGATTTTCCCCTCATTTAGTGGTAGAAGATAGAAGATCTAGTTTTAAAAGGGTCACATGTGCAATTTGTAAAATTACCATGCAATGAACGGGAACCGGAACACGCTTTCATAATCACTAGTGTCCGACCCATGTGATGCATGGGTATTATTTTTCAAATAGATTGTTTATACTGAATATTATAATATATTTAATTTAATTAATATAAATATGTAAGTTTTAAAAAATGATAATAATTAGTGATTTTTTATATTAAAATTTATACTTATTTATATAAAAAGAATTAAAAAATTAAAACATAGAAAATTTATTTGAAACAACAAATTTCAAACATTAATAATATAAATGTAAAATATACCATATCATATCATTTATATTTTTGAAATATCCCTTTATACACTATATTTTCATCAAATTATAACGTGTAAAGATATAATCACATATAAAAATCCTAAGTCATTGTCGAGACTTCACCGTAGATATATATAGCAACATATAATTGACCATGAGAGAAAACAATTTTCATCAACTATTTGCCATTAATTTGTCAGCGTTTTTTCCCAGGGCATGTAGCTGAGTAGCGATGGCAATTGAGCACAAGCCCTATGGGTACCCGCAAAAAATTACCCGCAATGGGCAGGGTAAAAACCCGCAAAGTGGGTATGGGCACGAGTACAGGCAATAGGCCACATTTTTTCATGGGGATAGGCACGGGTACGGGCATTGTGATGCCCAGCCCTCCCCATACCCGCACTCATATATATAATTATTTAATAAATAATACCATGCATAATTATATGGGGATATATTAATTTTATTAAAATATCAAATATATTTATACATATTTTTAAAATTGATATATATATATATAATTACAAATTAAATATATTTTAAACTCTATTTTTTTACTTTATAATATATGATTAATTAGTGTTAATAATCATTCTTTTACAGATCTTGGAGAATTCTAACACATGATATTCAAGTTTATAAAATAGTGTGACGTAAAAGTATATTGTAATATTTAATAAAAATTTTAATAAGCTCACAATTATTTGATATCAATCAATTATATATTATTTGATAAGCTCACAATTATTTGAGTTTGCTCTAGATAAAAAAAATTATTCTGATAATTTAATTCTCATCCAACTAATTAAATTAACATAATCAATCAAGAATTATATTTTTTTTATATACCACATGTATCATCCACAAAGGTAATAATGCTCGAACCGGAAATATCCACATCATGGTGGAGCTAGCTCTCACAGTGATATTTTTTTCATACACAAGACCTGAAACTTTGCATAAAGGAAATCAAAGATGTACCATTTAAACTAATCTCTCTTGGTATCCATAATTATATTTGAAACAACAAATTAATAACTTCAATTTGGACTTCAAATTTAAATAATAAAATTTGAAAATAATATTAAATAAATTATAAAATGTGAATAGTATATTAAAAATTTATTCATTGATCAAAATAAATTTTAAATTTAAAAATATTGTGTAGACACATTAAATGCGCCAATTTATATTCATATATTAAATTTAAATTTATACTATCAATCTATAATAATTAAATGTTATAGAATAATAGTGATTCTTCTACTGCAGTTTATTTCATCAATACAGGTGTCTCCCCTCCTACTCACTCTTGTTTTAGTATGGGTTGCAAATTTTGGTCATTCTCTTCCGTTGGGTTTTCACCTTCTTCAGGATGTTCAGGATAGCCTCTTATAGCATGTTTGGTTGGGTGTTGAGAAAATCAAAATCATGATTTTATGGAATTGATTTTAAATCACTTTCGTTTAACATGGTTCGTGAAACGTGCACCACTCATCTCAATCATTGATTTTCAGAATCAGTTATATTCAATTGTAAACCAAACGGACACTTAGGTGTTAGTAATTTACTTTTTCAAGGTATGTTATTGTGTTTATTGGAGCCCTCCCTTTTATCAAAGAAAAAAAAGGTTTCAATTTGTTTTTGGTCCCTAAACTTTCACTTAAATTTGGGTTTGGTCCCTAATTTTTTTCATTATTTTTGGTCCTTAACGTTTTCAAATCAATGAAATTAGTCCCTGCCGTCACCCATATATTTAACGGAGTTGACGACAGGGACTAATTTCAATGATTTGAAAAATTTAGGGACTAAAAACAACGAAAAACAAAGATTTCCCTACACTTTCACCCGAATTTGGTTTTTGTCCCTAATCCATATTTTTCGTTGTTTTTGTCCCCAACGTTTTTAATCATTGAAAACCAGGAGGGGTTGGTTCAAGTGGTACATGCTTGATTCCACTTAAGCAAGGTCTCGGGTTCAAGCCTTGTGGATGGAAAAAATCCTCGTTGGGAGAGCTAGCCCCACCATGATGTGGATGTTCCGAGAGGTAATTATATTCGATTCGGGAAGATCCACATCATGATGAAACTAGCTCTCACAACGGGGATTTTTTCCACTTAAGCAAGGTCTCGGGTTCAAGTTTTGTGCATGGAAAAAATCCCCGTTGTGAGAGCTAGTTTCATCTTGAATTTCTCCTTATTAACATGGTTATTGTCATATATTAAAATTCATTCACTACAAAAAAAAGGGGGAATTTAGCAGCGGTCACGTGAATCCATTTCTGGGGGTCTTAGACCGCCATAATTGAATTTTTCAGCAATTTGCCTCCTCGCCACTATTATATGTGCTACAACCTGTTTTGTGGCTTTTTTTCACTTACCGCTGCCGCAAAAGCTAGAATTTGATTCATTAACTATTGAAAGTTTAAAACCGCCACAAATGATTCAATAAGGAATTTGTGATTGAACATTTCTACGGTTTGACCCCTGCAATTTGCTAATATTATTTTTTAACAAGGAATGACAAACGCCATTCATAAGACACATATCTCATACATATTAGCATTCTAAAAATGTTAGAACTTCTAGGCAGAAAACGTAGAAATTGCAGTCTATGAAGTAACCCCATCCCTCTCAGTTTAGCCAATTAGTAAGGATTTACTTAACCAAATTCATGCATTAGTCAATTTGAAATGTAGCAAGCATGTTAACGGGTGAACTACATTTCAGCATATTGAGTGTAAATCATTCAAGCAACTTAACATTTTCACAATTCAATTTCAATGAGAAAAAAAAAAACCCATGCAAACTAGTTTAATTTTCCCATCTCTTCGGTCATTTAACTTGATTTTATATATATATATATATATATATATATATATATATATATATATATAATCAAGTTAAGACCACTGAAGCTGGTGCTGTAAAAAACTACTAAAGATCCTTTCAAACTTTTCTTTCAAAAAACAGAAAAGATAACGAAGGGAAAAAGTACACACATATTAAGGGTATATAATCAAGTTAAAAGTACACTTAAACACCAACATACTAACACTTTAAGTTCATATTGAATTGAAATAGTCCCATTTTCATTTTCTACATTATATATACTCCCTCTATGCTATTTTATTTGATGTTTTTTTAAAAAAAAAATGTCTCAATTTAATTATCGTTTTATAATATCAATACACTATTAAATGGCTTTTTTCAATTCCATCCCTATCAATTAATTAATGTGTTTTTTTGGATGATGTGTTTTTAATATTTTTATCTTTATTATATCTAAAAGGAGAGTAGTGAGAGGTAAAGTTTGGAGCTAAAAAGAGGACTATAAATGTAAAATACTATTTTTCCATTTTATTTCAATTTTTTTTCCTCTAAACTATCAGAATTCAAAATTTGAAAAGTTGTGGTTAGTGGTTTGGAAATTGGTGATGCCATTAGTAGGGTAAATACATGTGCACAGTTTTGGAAAACGAATGGCATGGTTGATTTGTGTTTTCATTTTCTGTTTTCATTTTATTTACTGATTTTTGAAATTTAATAAAGGAAAAAAATTTTCTGTTTTTAGTTTTTCTTTTGTAAAATTTTAAAAAACAGATAACGAAAAATGGAAATGCAAACCAAACAAGGCCGATCCCACTTATTGCTTCAATATTTGTTTCCTTTTCCTACTTTTCCTGTGACCCTCAATCTTCTCATTTCATTAAGGCTCTACAACTACTGGCCTCACCTTTGTTTGTATTTAATGCTCCGCAAAAATGCTTCAAACCTTTCTTGCCTCACTCTTTTTTTTTTTGCCATGTATCTCCCTCTTTTTTTTCTTTTTCTTTCTCTTCACAAAGAGGCTGTGGAGATGTTTTCTGAGTGAAGAATGGGTTGCACAGTGTGGCTTGCATAAAGGTGGTTGCTTGGTGCTACGGCGGTCGAGTCTGGCCATGAGATTGTACCCGGTGGCGGCGGCAACTGAAGGGTTATTCTTTTCCCCTGTTCATACCTCTTTTTTTCTTTTTGAAAAAGTTATTGTTTAAAATTTTTTTTACCCCTTTTTTTCATAAATTTTCTTTTTTATTTCTGCATGTAACCATCATTTTCTCTGTTTTGCTTTTCGCTTCTTCTTCATCTCACATAGGCTTCAATCGGATATTATGCAGGTGTTTGTTTTATTGGATTGTGACCGTGAAGTTGTTGGACGAGAAAAGGAAACAACTTCATTTGGTGATTAGAATCAAATATAGGTGAGAAATGTGTTTCTGCCATATAAATAATTTTAGTTTTTTGTTCATTACGATTTTTTCTGAATATGTTGGTTAAGTGTTTTCTACATTTTTTCGCCACTGATATTTTTTACCATTGTCTTAGTTAAGTTGGTAAGAGAAACCAAACATTAACTTGGTTATCTGTTTCTGATTCTTTGATAGAAAGTTCTTCCTCTTCTTTTGTATTTGACTGATTTTTTTCTAATGCTACTGTTTGTTCAATTTGGTTCAAAATATCGATTTTGGTTCTTTTTTATTTGAATATCGTTGGGTTTTGTTTTTCTGATTCTAATGCCTTTCTTTTGATAAGATAATGTATCTATCACTTGTTTCTTCTTTTTTTTTTTTTAAGTAAAGTTGTTTGTTCTGACATATGGAGAGGATAAGGGATTGCAATTTGCAAAGTAAGAATATTTTCACTTCTTTATGCCTTTTTTATTTGATTGATGGAATAAAGGCCAAAGATCCTTTCAATATATAAAGAATGCAATTTTGACAATGAATCTATAATTTTTTACTAACTAATTTTGTCAAAAATTGCAATAGCACCCTATTTTCTATGGACTATTGGTAAAATTTATGATCTTGGTTATATGATATTGATGTTTGAATTATACTGTTTCGTTGTTAGTACAACCATGATAGAGCAATATAACTAATTTCTCTTATTTTGAAAGATTGTCATAATTTGACTCAACCTTCTGTCTATTGTGGCTGCCTCATCAGGTAGTTTTACGAATTTTTATTCTTTGTGGGGTTTAGTTTTACGAATCTTTTTCATTTTGAAATTGTTTTGTTCTTAAATATTAATATAACCTTTGGATACACATATTCTTTTAGGAAATCAAACCATATAACACTTTAGGAAATCAAATCAGCAAAGAAGACAAGACTTTCCATTTGATTATGTAATTGTATCTTTTTATTTATTTGATTACATAATAAACTAAAATTATCTTTCCAATTTTTGGGGTAATTGGATTTGTTGCTATCTTTCCAACTATGGCAATCTTAATTGTAGATTTCTTATTTATATTAGAGGAGATATATTTTTTATTGTAAAAGGACTGCTTCAACATTGTTACTATTCTCTTCCTTTTAAACGCTCAAAATTTATTCTCTTATATTCTCATTTGTACCATGCTATTGATGCTGCAGATTTCATACATTAGTGTGGGGGAAAATTGGGAGCTAAACCTTTACCTTGTGTTTGGATGGAGAATTTTAGAATTCTCAAAATTATAATAGACAATATTGAATGAATTGTTAAAATGAGAGGAATTGACAATGACAATCTAAAAGTTTGAACATAAAAGAGAAATGTTGAAATTCTCTCTCAATATTTGTCATTTGAAATTCCCCTATTTGTCATAAAAAATCATTCTATTTGTCATTTGGAATTCTTTCTTATACTATTTTAACACATGAATTCTAGTAATTTTAAATTTCTCTACCCAAACACAAGGTTAGGGATTTTTTTTTGTCAAATCAAAGAGGTGAGTCTTATTTATATCAAAAAGTATATTATGTCTTATATTTTTAGATTTCAAGCTTATTGTTCTATACCTATTGTTTTGTAAGTTGAAGTTCGCGAAGAAAGTTCTCAGAATGCTTTATATGCATGTTTTCTTTGAGTCGTATTGTTTGTTTAGGATCGCTTTTATGTGGGTTTTATTTTTTATAAATACCGAGATGCGACCAAATACTTATAGTTTCCAAATGAGGCCTTGGTTTAATTGATGAATGAGTTGGTTGATACTTGGTTGATACTTTTAAAAGTGTCCTAACAAAGAATTCAGAATGCTTTATAATTTATATGCATGTCTTTCATTGAATTTGTATGGAGTCTTATATGTCTTCTACGAATGCTATTGTTTGTTGATTATTGCCTTTATGTGGGATATTTTTTTTCAAATTGAAATGGGAGCAAATACTTTTAACTTTCCAAATGATGCCTTGATTTAATTGATCAATGGTGATTTATGTTTGTTTTCATTTACTTCATGATTTAATTTTTTAGGTTTTATAATTACACTTCTCTTTACCCTAAGGTTATTAAAAAATGTATTTATTATGTTTTTCCATTAAAACCTTTTCATAACTTGAAGCTATTGTTTTTATGGTTTTAATTTTTTGGTTTAGATGTTTGATTCCTCAAAATGTGATTTTCGTAACTATGCCTTTTTCAAAAATAAACCCTCAAGGATTGTATTGTTTTCAAATCCAATTACCGTACGACCCTTTTAAATATGCTTATTGAACTCAATCATCATGGGTGTTGTTTATATTCATTTTACTAAAATGTTGCTTCCCTTCAAGGATTGTAGAGTGTTTCTTTATAGTTGATAAGTAAATCTGATTATTGGTTTTTTCCTCTGGTGCTTTCTTTGTAGTGATTTTAATGGATTTTCTATTAATGACTTGCAAAATCTTTTTCACACTTTGTCCCAAAGGTGAGGGTTGTGGTAGAAGGAGCCACTAATCCAAATGGCAGAGTATTGAATCTGCTGGGAGGAGGACAATGTTTAAAATGAAGAGACACCTTGCACATGCTGCGACAGTGTTAAAGTATGAATTCCGATCTTTCATGATTTTTCTCTCTTTTTTCTCAATGAATTTGAGGTATTTGTATTTCATTTTTTGTTAGGTGTCACAAGATTAGAAAGGGAACAACTAAGTTTTATAATACGAATGGTTTTATTACTATAAGATGTGGGCAAAGGATTTCAACTCTTGATTCAACTCATGTTGACAGTCCTTTTTTCTTAACAGGTCATTAAAGCTTGCCAAGATATGTATGAATCTATGTCTTCTAAGAAATTTATGAAAGGTAGCAGCTTAGCTAGGCACTTTTACTTTCCTTCTCTTTTCAGTGTTTATTATCCTTGAAACTAAGATGTGCATGTCTACATTCAGGGGCTTTAAAATGACAAGTATAGAGACCCCTAATGTTCCACACCAGCCTTATTTGTAAAATGATTATATGGTGAAAAAATGGTTTCTAAAATGATAGGTCAGAATGGATAGTATTCTTTTGCATCTACCGATGATGAACACACTAAAAGATGCAATGAAATTTCTCAGTTACCCATATGGCTGTGATGATAATTAAAATTCATTCAGGTTTTCTGCTTTTTGAAAGCTTATATAAATGATTGAATTCTTGCACCTTCATGTCATTCAAAGAAGTCTTGGGGAAAATCTGGATTTTGGTAAACAAATGGCTTGATTCTGAAGCAAAATGTTGTTATAGGAAACATAAAACATATCATTGCCTTATGCAAGCAATGGTGGATGTAAATTGCAAAAATATTGCAGTATTTCCCTCTACCTAAACATCTTATAGCAAACTTCTCTTTACTTTACTAGCTGATCAAAATTCTTCCTGAACATTGGCTAATTTATATATTTCTTTACTTCAATGAAAGTAGAATTGTTGCTCATAGCACGTCTAAACAATAACTGTTGTAGGATGCATACAACAAGGTTAGGATCTTTTTTCACTTCCTGGCATTGTGCATCAATAAGGATTAGCAACTACAACCATACATTGAATCAAATTAGGCTTACATTACAGTTCGTACATATTTGAGTCAATCACAATGCAAAGAAAACAGCTTGGTAGAGATATATGTTGCTGTTAATTGTATTTATGTTGTTGTTAATTGTATTTGAGGCTTTTAGCCTAAAGAAAATTTAACTAGAATATATTCCATAGTGTATTTTGTTTAGTTCTTGGCAGGGAACATATATGAGTGTTGTGTTTTTTAGAATATGAACTTTCGGTTAAAGGTTTGTACGTCTTTTTTCTTCTTTGGATTTGTGTAATGTTAAAATTACTTTGTGATTGTTACTATTTTTTTGTCCGATATATTTGATACTCTGAAGCTTCTAATTTAGATAGCATTAATGCGATACTAAATCAATACACTGTGTTCAGGTTGTTATGTGGTCAATAGTTTAGTTATTTTGTCTGAATCAAGTGACCATTTATATGGAAAATGTAGCTTATTTTATTGTCTTAGTTCGAATTACAATTCAGGGAATTATTTTACATAACACGCTAGCAGGAATCACCAGGTGATGACACAATGGTTTGATTGTTAAATTTACTGAGTATAGGAATGCAATGAATTTAAAGACCATTGCTCAAGAAGCTGTTTCATTTCAAAAGAAGTTTGGAACACAAGGAAATGGTTTGTATTGCAATTATATGTGTGTGTGTATAATGGCTGCTCTATATGTAAATTTAATGAGTATAGGATTCATTACCCCTATTTGTAACTTTGTGCTCTTAACATCTCTGTATTGAATAGTTTCTACTATTTGTTGCTACTATTACTGCTATTAATTGAATCTTATAATAGATTTAGAGCTTAGAATTCTCAATCATAAAAACAGATATTAAGGAAGAGCATATAGCTCCATCGTATGTCTTAGTAATATCATTTAGTGAATTAGTGTAAAATTAAGTAAATAAAACATAATAGAAGTTACAATTTGTCCACTAAACATAAAGAGACATCTCTTGATCTCTATTATTAAATGTGTATGCCCTCAACTATGCAAGTCGTCATTGTCTCTCACTTTAATTACATTTTTAATGCTATAAAAGTTGTTCACATTCAATTGTATAGAACAAGTGAAATTTCATGCTCTGAGAGAACCTTAAATTTTCTTATATAATCTTGCTTTAGTTCTTTATTGTATATTGTGGAATTTTCATATTTCAATGGATATCCTTTTTACAACCCAGGTAGTTATTAAAGTATACCACACTGATAATTCATTAAATGATTTAGGCCGGGATATGATTTTCTCATGGCTAATGCTTAATGGGGCATTACTACTCATCAGCAGCCCACATCCACAAACCTCAGAACATGTAATTGTTGCAAAAAGTACGCATCTACAGCACATTATAATCCTTTAGAACAAGGTACACCTGATTCAAGCAATATGGCTACAAATCACCATGAAGAACTTCGAACCAATCATCTAAAAATA
This sequence comes from Sesbania bispinosa, assembly GCA_026901365.1. Classification (NCBI taxonomy): domain Eukaryota; kingdom Viridiplantae; phylum Streptophyta; class Magnoliopsida; order Fabales; family Fabaceae; genus Sesbania; species Sesbania bispinosa. The sequence continues at coordinate 3,562 of QLOH01001231.1, read as the reverse complement.
TGTAATTATTATATTTTTATTTTCATACAAATATTGTATCCAAGGCTTCTCATCCAAAATATGTAAAGTGAACAAAATGTATTTGAGAAGAAAGACTTGAAATATAACTCTATTAATTGAAATGTAATGATTTTCTTTATACTTTTATAAGATGTACATATTTTATATTTACATTATAAGTTTTAATTGAAAATAAAATTATATTTAAACTTAATTATAATGGGGTTAAAGTTTTTAAGTTATAATGACATTAATTAAAATATATTTTATTGTTAATGAAACCTATCATTACAGGTTTTACTGTTTTTCGTATAAGGAAAATTTTCAAAGCCAATTATGTGCTTTGAGCTTAAATTTTATTTTTTTGACATATGTATTTTAAGTTATATAATTTTTGTATGTTTAGTATAAAATTGATTAATATAAAGTACAACGTATATATTGTATGATATTAATCTATAGACAATGCACTTCGTTAGCTTTAAATATTTTCTATTTACACATAGAGAAAGAAAAAATAATGTAAAAACATTTAAATGTCTACTTTAATGAAAGTCTAAACAATAAACTTAATGAAAACATATAATATGTTAAATGAGATAATTTTTTTATGAAAAATTAAATTAGTTGTATATATAAAATTAATCTGGTATTTATATATTTATTGTTATGTAATATTTAAAAATATTAATATCTACGTGAAAACTTAATATTATTTAAATTAAAGAGTTAAAAAATATATCTGAAAAGTAGACATTTCATATGAAAACATAATAATATCTAAATTGATATGGTTAAAATTACACTTTAATTATTTTTTAATATAAATATTTGTTGATTATAAATATTTACTTTTTTATTTTTATTTATAATAATATTTAAAAATTAATTAATAAAAATAATGACTTTTTAAATTGAATTATGATTATAATGATAGAAAGTTCATTTTGAAGCTTTGTTATAATATTTTTTTCCACAAATAAATAAATTTTAAAAATTTGATTAATATTTATTAAATGTAAATTTAGTGTACTATACATTTAATTTCAATATATTTAACTTGAGAATAAAAAATTTCATATTTGTATAAATGTTTGAATTTACATTAAAGAGGTAAATAAGATTTTAATAATATTTAAATTATAAAATAAGAATATATCACACAAAAATAACATTTCGGACGAAAGCTCATTAATATATAAATTAACAGGGTACAAATTATACTTCAATAATTTTAATAGAAATTTGTAATGATTCTAAATGTTTTACTTATGTTATTTTTTTTCGTTTGTAGTTGTAAAAATATTTTATAATAAATTAATAAAAAATTACTTTCTTAAATTGAATTGTGATTTTATTGATAGAAATTTTCTTTTAAATTTTTTTATACACCATAGGAGAATAAATCTCTACATAAAAGTTTATTAATATTTAAATATTATAGTATATACATCGTAAGGGGTAAATATAATTCACTCCGTAGCAATGGGGTAAATGTGTGTGTGAGAGAGATAATAATACATAAAAATCAGTTGTGTGTGTGTGATAATAATATATAAAAATCAATTGTTAATTTTTTTATAAATGTTATACTTTAAAAATCAGTTGTTAATATTTAAAAATTATACTTTAATAATTTTTTAATATAAACTTGGATTGATTATAAATGTTTTACCTTTTTTAGTTGTTACAAAATTAAAAATAATTAATAAAAATGAATGATTTTTTAAAATTGAATTGTGATTATATTGATTGAAGTTAAAAAATAATTAATAAAAATAAATGATTTTTCTAAATTTAATAATTATTGTAATAATCACTTTTACATGCATTCTTAGCTAAATCTAATACTCAACTCTCTATTATGTCTCTCATATTTACGCGTCACTCACTAGTGAAAGATAAGAGGTATAGTAGGGAATTAATTTATAATTTTGATAAAACTTAGAATATTAATTATATTCCTTAATTCCGATGTCACAACCTTAACCTTGTGTTTGGATGGGAAATTTTAGAATTCTCAAAATTGTAATAGAGTTTGTTAAGTAAATTGTAAGTATGAGAGGAATTGTAAATAATAACCTCAAAAATTAAACATAACATAGAAATGTTAAAATTCTCTTTTAATATATGTCATTTGAAATTCCTCTCATTTATCATACAAATCCCTCTTATTTGTCATTTAAAATTCTTTCTTTTACTATTTTAACACATAAAATCTAGTAATTTCAACTGTTCCATCCAAACACAAGGTAAAAGTCAAGTAAAATGAGACGAAAGGAGTAATTAATTAATTAATTTACATGATCCATTCATTTTTCCGGATAAATTCCAAGGCCAGACAAAAGGAAAATAATTCAATGCCTTAAAACAATTAACAACAATTAATAATTTATTAACATTGATCCACTTGAAATATTAAGAGCCAACGATTAATAATTTTCAGGTTTCAACTTAAATGTAAACATTCTGCAGGTCCAATAGATTAAAACGCAGTCATAGTCGCATATTAATAATTGTTTAATAATCAATAAATATGTTAACTGATATTTTCAAGCATCCTTCGTTGAAAGAAAAGGAAAATCATACTTACCTTGAGTGTAGAATCCTTGTTGCCACTTAAAAGGGCTATGTTGTATGCATAGCAAAGAAACAAAAACTATAGTAAAGACATGAGTTTATTCTTTCAAAACCCCTGCAATGCAGGAAAGGTTGTGGTGGCTGCAACTTTGCTCCTGTTCTTATGCAGGGCGGTTATACTTAAAGTGTTAATATACTTTCATTTTTAAAAGGGAAAAAAGACAGTGAATACAAATGATTAGAATTTTGATAATCTAACCTTTGCAAGTGCTGCTAGTGTAACGTCCTAATTTCTAAATTCAGAAATAATGTCTGTTAGGAGCATTATTTCCAAATTCGTGAAATCATTTCGTTCATTTCGCGTATCGGCATACAACACAATCACTTGAGTAACCCAACAATTACTAAAGCTCCAAACATTACATACATAAATCAAAGAGTATCAAAACAAGTCTGCCTCCAAGGTACCAATGCAATACAAAATAGTAACCTAATAATTCCCTAAGAACATCCTAATTAGTAGTAGTAATGGTTCTAAGAAACATTAAGTACATCAACATAACGAAACATGAAACTATTATTATCCATGAGTCTTCTACTGCTCGTCACTATCCTGTGAAGTATCCAGCACATCTGAAATATATTCCCACGGAGTGGGGTGAGACCAACGTCCTAGTGAGCGTGACAAGTGTGTGCGGTGTGGGGAACAACCAAGAACCATCACAAAGACACATATTTATCCAGGGCATCATAAATAAAGGCAATTAAACATGGTTTATCATCATTAGAACAATGCTATGATGCAATGCATGACTGTGACTGTGAGGTGTTATTACCCGACACCCAGGGTCTTTACACTGTAACGTGACTGTGATGAGCGCTCGACCATGTAACCAAGGACCGTCGTCCAGGGCTACCTATGATTAAGTCTTAAATAGCATTTCAATCATAATTCATTCTGTGATTGGGGACCCCATCTCCC
>QLOH01001230.1:0-26630 GCA_026901365.1 Sesbania bispinosa | reverse complement strand
CCTTCAAGGAGTAACTTTAACTTCCTTTACAACAAATAAAATAATATTTCCTTCAAATTTACACTTAAAAACTAACTATAAGATTTTGGAAGGTGTGGGTGAGACTTTCTAATGGAACAAGCTCCGACTTGACTTAGATCTCATGTCTACTCAATTCCTATTAAGCTCCATCCAACCTACATGCTACACCAATACAAGCAACAAAAAATAACCCAAGGAGGAAACAGACAGAAATGGAGTGAGATACAAGGACAAGGATAGTATAAGGTTAAATAGATAAAACGAATATCATAATTCCACAGTTACCAATCACAATCAACAAATCCAATCATATCATGTATGATAATGTCATGACTCTCTTAAATCTATAGGATAAGCACATGCCCATAAGTAGGTACTACACTAGTACCTTGACTTAGAGCTTAACTTAAGCTTATAAGCCACTTAAAAATAAAAGTTGGGCCAAACAAGATTTATGAAAAGCTCTTAAAATTAAAAGCGTTTTTTTGTATAAAAAAGGAGCTTTAAAAAATTTACATTTTATAGCTTTCTCGCATCGCCCATCTCTTAATATAATTTATGATATTATTGAATTTTAATTTATTTAAAATTTGTCTTTTATCTTTTAAATTTATATTAGTTAGAAATATTTAGATTTTTATAATTAAATACTCATTTTGTTAGTTTTAACTAAAGTAAAATAATTTTAATAAAATATTTGATCAAACAACTTTTAACTTAAAAGTAGGTTTTAAGTTAAAATAAAAAAAAAAGAGCTTTCACTAATAAAATTAAATTATAAGCTAAAAAGAGTTAGCCCAAACAAACCCTAAACAACGAAATTGCCAAACATGGATAGACACGGTAAATGCATTGCAAATGCAGATAAATGAATCCATTATATTGTTAAAATAATAAAAAAAAATGAATGTTAAGTTATTGAATATAATAAGAATAACATAAATAATATTGTCCTGTGTTAAACTGAACTTTGTTTGTATTTAAAGAGAAGTATGTATTGGGTTATTATAAACTAATAGTTTGAAGTTATAAGTAGAAAATTAACTGTGTCCATTTTGACATTCTACATTTTTTTTTTACCTTGTTGTGACATATACTTAATCATATCCATGAGCATAGATTATAACTTTTGTTGTAAGTTTTTAAACAAATATAAATTTAAATAAAAAATTAATTGTTCCTTTGTGAGACTTTGGTACATGCAAACAAGATAGAGGAAATAAGGGTGAAGTTGGGTTTTGATGCCTCCTTCTCGGTTGATAGGATGGGCAGGAGTGGGGGTCTTGCTTTGCTCTGGAAGCACCCCTTTGATTGCAATCTAATTAATTACTCCCATAACTTTATTAACGTAGAGGTGGTGCATCATGATATAGGAAAGTGGAGATATACGGGTTTCTATGGCTATTCGGAAAGACATCACAGGAAGGAGTCCTGGGAACTAATAAAAAACTAGCAGAAGATGTTTCTCTCCCTTGGTGCTTGATGGGAGACTTTAATGATATGACTTCTCATTCAGAAAAACTTGGAGGTGTGGAGCAGCCAGAGTGGTTACTCCAGGGGTTTAGAGAGACAATTTTGGACTGCCATCTAAATGATCTACCCTTAGATGGTTACCAATTCACATGGTGCAAAAGCAAGGGTACCCCTCAGGCAGTAGAGCAGAGACTGGACAGAAGCATGGTCACGCAGGCATGGTTGGATCTTTTCCCCCATAGCAGGTTGCAGAACGGGCTAGTTAGCAAATCAGATCATTCTCCAATCATCTTACGACTGTCACATTATAATCATAGAATCAAGAAGAGTAGTTTTCGGTTTGAAAATGCCTGGCTAGAGGAACCCGATCTGGATGAAATTGTTAAGCTTGGTTGGAATAAGGAGGATCATACTGAAGTGCTTCAGCGAATTATTAATTGCACAGATGAAATGAATCACTGGGGGAAGAAGTTGAGATATAAATACAGAGAAGCAATTTCGGATTGCAAGCGCAACATGGATAACCTTAGAGGAAACAACGATACCTCCTCCATTCAACGCTATAATATGTTGAATGATAAACTGACTTGCCTCATCATGCAGGAGGAAGCTTTTTGGAAGCAAAGGGCGAAGGTGTTTTGGCTTCGTGACGGTGATAGTAATACACGTTTCTTCCATGCAATGGCAAGTGCACGCAAGAATCGGAATGTGATCACTACGATGAACAGAGAGGATGGTAGTAACGTTGATAGTCAGACTGAGATATGCGAAGTTGCAAAAGGTTATTTTGATAATTTGTTTGACAACCATGACTGTGATCCGTCTCCAATCATTGATCATGTAGCCCCATGTGTATCAGAGGGAGACAATGATTATCTTACCATGCCGTTCACCCTCACGGAATTCAGAAAAGCCTTAATCCAGCGTTCTATAAGCACTTCTGGGAGTTGTGTGGCCCAGAAATCTATTCTGCAGGGACATCTTGGTTGGAGAAAGGGGAGTTCCCACCGCATCTCAACGATACTAGTATAGTGCTGCTGCCCAAGACTGCTCAACCTCAATCCATGAGAGACCTGAGACCGATTTCTCTATGCAACGTCTTATATAAAATAATCTCCAAGGTGCTTGCCAACCGTCTCAAAAGTCTATTACCCAGGATTATCTGGCAGGAGCAGTCCGCTTTTGTCCACAATAGATCAATTCTAGACAATGTTCAAGTAGCTTTTGAAATCATTCACCATATGTGAAGCAAGAGAAGGGGAAAAATTGGGGAAGTGGACATCAGCAAAGCTTATGACCGCACGGAGTGGACTTATTTGGCTGAGATTATGCTTAAGATGGGGTTTGGTGCAAAATGGGTGGAATGGATGAGAATGTGCATGGAAACAGTAGAATTCTCAGTGATGGTCAATGGGGAAGGAGTAGGCCCTATTCATCCCAAACGAGGTTTGAGGCAAGGAGATCCCCTCTCCCCTTACCTCTTCATTATAGGAGCCGAAGGCCTGACTTCATAGGGCAGCTGCAAAAGGGGAGATCCATGGTGTTAAAGTGTGTGGAGGGGCCCCTATCCTCACACACTTGCTTTTTGCTGATGACTGTTTTCTATTTTTCAGGGCCGATGAGAAGGAAAGTCAAACAATTAAGGAACTTCTCCATACATATGAGCAAGCAACAGGGCAAGCAATCAACCTTCAAAAGTCTGAAATTTATTTCAGCACTAATACCCCACAAGCTATTCGGACAACCATAGCCAGTACATTGCAAGTGGTGCAGATGCTGGGCACGGGTAAATATTTGGGACTGTCGTCTCTTATAGGAAGAAACAAGAAACAGATTTTTGGCTATTTGAAAGAGAGAAGCTGGAGGAGAGTTCAGTCCTGGTCCGGAAAACACCTCTCCAAAGCTGGGCGAGAAATTCTGGTGAAGTCTGTAGCTCAATCTATCCCAACTTACTGCATGAGTGTGTTTTTGATTCCTACTACCCTTGGTGAGGAGCTTCATCGGATGATGAACTCTTGCTGGTGGGGTTCAAACAGGGGCAGAGGTATCAATTGGCTTAACTGGGACAAACTAACGATGAGGAAGGAGTTTAGAGGTATGGGGTTCAGACATCTCTACGCTTTCAACTTGGCTATGCTAGGGAAGCAAGGTTGGAATCTTTCTACCAACCATGATGCTATTGTTTACCGGGTTCTCAAAGCTAGATACTTTCCCAAGGAGAACTTTCTAGGGGCTCGGTTTTATTTGGCGTAGCATCCATGCTTCACAGGTGATGGTTAAGGAGGGAGCTAGATGGAAGATTGGTAATGGCAAGCAAATTACAGTTTTTCAGGACCCTTGGCTCAAAAACCAGTCAAATTCCTTTATCAGCAGCACTATCCCAGTTGGTCAGGATGATCTGCAAGTGTCTGATTTAATTGACTGCAATACTGGGTGTTGGAAAGTGGGTCTGATTCGTGAGTTGTTCTCCCTAGAGGATGTGGCAAACATTTTAAACATTCCTCTGCCAAACCGTGAGAGGGAGGATGAACTCATTTGGAAGCTTAGCAGGGATGGTAGATTCTCAGTGAAGTCTGCCTATTATCATATCACCGAGGAGATGCTAGACAACTCTCATTTGAAGGTACCAGGGGATTGGAAGATGTTATGGAGATTAAGAGTACCGAACCGCAGCAAGCTCCTTTTGTGGAGAACGTTGCGTGGCTGCCTCCCTACACGTGTTAACCTCCAGCGCCTCTTGTCCATTTTGCGACTCGGCTCTAGAAAATGAATGGCACCTCTTTTTTGGGTGCGTATATAGTATACAATGCTGGCAAGAGGTGCAAATGTGGCAGTCAATGGAAGCTGCTGTGTTGCAGTCCGAAGACTTCAGGGAGACTGCTTTCCACTTGCTGTGCGCGTTCCCAATACAGCAAAAAAGACTACGTGATGATGTTTTGGTCCCTCTGGAAGCGCAGGAATGAGAAGGTTTGGGAAGGTCCTACCAGAACTATTAGAGACACAATCAACCATGCTAAGGAAAGTCTAGGTGATTGGGAAAAAGTGAAGCTAAAAAAAGCTGCGCACCTGGACTTCAGAAGTGTATCATCTTCGATGTGCTGGTGCCCCCCACCAACAGGTCGCATAAAATGCAATATTGATGCAGCTTTATTCAGCGAACAGAATAGCCATGGTGTTGGTTTATGTCTGAGGAATGCAAATGGAGTCTTTATCAAGGCAAAAGTTCTTCATCATTTGGGCCTCCCCTCAGCACAAGAGGCAGAGGCTACCGGTCTGCTCAATGCACTAACCTGGCTCGGGGAGCTAGGAATTCATGACGCAGACTTGGAGCTTGATTGCAAACTTGTGGTGGATGCTATCCATGATGAGAAAGAGTACGTGAATGAACTTGGTGCAATTCTGCAGTCCTGCTAAGCCATGTTATGTGTTTTCAAAAACTTCAGGGTTAGTTTCAATTAGGAAACAAGCCAATTATGCAGCTCACCTCCTTGCTAAAGCGGCAAAATTCTATGCTTGTAACCCATAATTTGATCACATGCCATCCAGTATCTCTGAGATTATTATGAATGAAATGAAGTAAGTTTGCCTTTCTCAAAAAAACAAAAAATTGTTAAGTAACATCATCTAACAAAAAGTAAGAAATATGCTTTTAGAAAGTTCAGCTCACAATTGTCCTAACACTTACCTTATAATAAGATAAAAAATGGATAATTGGACCTTTGAAAACACCTTAATATTTCTTTTTAGGTGATTAACAACACCATAGTTTTACTAGAAGAACAATATAAACACAAATTGTAAAATTTGCAACATATTAACAATATTGATTTGGTAGAGAATATTTAATAATAGGAATGATTACATTTTTTATGTAGTATTATTTCCGGGAATATTGATTCTAGATAGACATGACAATCAAAGCCAAACCCGTTGATACCAACTTGCTCCCACACCGTTTTTTATGGGCAAACTCGCTTTAACCGGGTTTAAGTAAAACCTGACCCCGACCTTATTCAGCCTTTAACGGGGGCGGGGGCGGGTTTCGGGTGCAAAAACCCTGCCCGCCCCCGAACCGTCCCGATATAATAATTAAATAATTTTAATTATACTAATAGTTAAATAATAAAGGTAAATTTATATTTTTTCTTAAAATATAATATTGTTCTTAAGTTTCTTATTTTTAAGATTATTAATGTCTATATTTACATATTATTTGAATTATAATATATTAGATATATATGTCTTATTTAAAAACATGTATTTAATTATGAAAAAATAAAGAAGAAAAGAAAATAGATAAGGTAAATCCCCGCGAGTTTCCCCGAACCCGACGAGGACTCGTGGGAATGGAATTGAGTTTCATAATTTTATATCCACTTTCTTTAAACTCGAATCCAAACCCACCCGACTTTTACGGGGATGGGGATAGCAAAACCCGCCCCACCCCGCCCCGTTGTGATGCCTAATTCTACATGCAAAACTACACCATAGAAAGTGTGTTCCATACTTTTTTGTTGAAACTTTTGTTTGACAAATAAAAAAGGTAAATTAAAATTTTGAGATTTATTTAGCAATGAATATGTTTAGTTTTGTGATTATATATGTATATTTATATTCATTTCGGGCAAGTGGTGAATGGTAAATGTCATTAGGCATGTTATTAACTTTAACTAATTTATTGAATTTTCATTGAATTTGTGTTTATATACTTATAATTGGATTATAAATAAGATAATTGTTCTTGAAGTAAATGTAGTAATCACAAGAAGGGGGTTTGAATTGTGATCTCTTTAAATTTCTACAATTTACTTCTAATATTGTTTCTGCTCAAGTTATACACTTGGCTAATATTAGAAGTTCAAAGATTAATTCTCACAGTATAAATCATGTATATTATGCAGAAATTATGGTTCTTGTATTGAACCTTTATAAGGATAACTTACTTAGGTATTAAGTAGATTTAAATTAGTTTTGGGTGAATGTTATGACAGTTATAATGCAAATGCACATACAGAAGTAAGTGGTTTTAAGGGATGAGAAGATCTGCAAGCAATATTTATACTGGTTCACCTCTTAACCTTGAGGCTACAACCAGTCCTTACTCTCAGTAGGATTTTTTCCACTATATCAACCTTGATACAATGACTTCTTGGGTGCTCCTCACCACTAGTATTCTTCTGCAGCCTCTTCAGGCTCAACCAGTATTCTTCTACAGCCTCTGCAGGCTCACCAAGTATTCTTTTGCAGCCTCTACAGGCTCACCAAGTATTCTTCTGCAAATAGCAGGGCACACCTCACTCTTGCAGACTTAACCTTCCTATCTCTCAGAAGATATAACTCCCTTTACAGATTTGTTTGAATGAAATAAAATGAACAAGGGCTCAAGATATACAATTAACAATATACATCTGAAATTCTTGAGCCAACACACATTGTTCTAACTTTCCTAACTTGATAAACTCAGAATAAATAGATTAGAAGAAACTGGAAATTCTGCAGAAGGTAGACATGTAATTTCAGAGAGTTCTTAAGCTTCTTCTGCTCAATCAGCTGTGTGATTAATCTTTGAGGAGAAGGGTCCTTTTTATAGCCAAGGATTGAAGAATGTAGCCGTTGGACAAGTTTTGGAGAGCAAGTCAAATGGCCAGTTGGAAGTGTAGCAGCTGTCACTGTCATGTGCAACTTTTTCTCTTTCCTCAGTTTGACTGGTCCTATCTTCTGATGACTGCATCTTCCGAACTTGTATCTTCTCCAGCAGGAAACAATTTCAGAAAAGAGTTTCCTTTTCAAATTATTTACTTTATGAAATAATTACCGGTTTTTATGTAATTACAAATGATGAAGAGCATGCCCAATAATAGTTTAAGATATTCTTCATAGAACTATCTCTGTTTCTTCTTATGAGTGCTGTTAGGACTTGTTCTCCAGAATTTACTATTGTAACAACATTTTTAGTGCTTTTTACAGAGATCTTTTTTCTTGTCACAGAATTATATTTGAGAGGAAGTTTCTGTGACATTACTTTGAACTGTGAGTGTATCTTCTTGAGGTCTTACTGTCGCTAAGTATCTTCTGGAACTTGTCAGGGAACATCTTCTCTTGTTTCTTCTCAACATCTTTCTTGTTTTCATCTTGCTTGAGCATTTCTTTTCTTTATTGTAAGATGATATATATATATATATATATATATATTTAGTGACAGTCTCTTTTCCTTCTCAGCTACTTGAAATATAATCTTCAGCTTTGTTGTTTCTTTTGATGTAGTACAACAATAATTCTTCTTAGATTTTACCTGTTTCTTCTTAAGACAACTCATTTTGAAGCATTAGTCCTTTTATTCAGAATTATAGTAAATATACTTTGATAATTTTGTCATTATTAAAACATCTCTAAGGGATTCATGGATCTTACAGTTCTAAGATGATGAAGTAAAGTTATTATATTTTTATTGAGTTTAATATATATACACTGTCGGTGTAAAGAAATTTTACACAAACATTCAATGATGTGTTAACATGTCATTTATTGAATTTAATAACACATCATGTGTCATAATCATTAAATGATGTGGCGACACACCATTGAATGTCAGTGTATAACTTTTTTACACTGGCAGTGTATACCAATTAAATTCATTTTTAATTATAATTAATATAAGAGTTATAATTTATAAGAAGATGAAAAGAACTTGAAGAAAAATAATAATAATGAAAATTAATAATTAAGCAAAATAGTTGGTATAGCAAAATAATATGAAGGGATTGAAGTGGCATTACTATAAATAATTCAGATTTAATATATTATAATATGAGTTTAATATATATACACTGTCAATGTAAAAAAACACAGACATCCAATGATGTGTTGCCACGTCATTTAATGAATGTGACACCTCATGTGTTATTAAATTCATTAAATGATGTGGCAACACATCATTGGATGTCTGTGTAAAATTTCTTTACACTGACGATGTATATAATTAAATCCTTATAATATATATATATATATATATATATATATATATATAAAATATGAATTTAAAGAGTGGTTGGTCAGATTGTGACCCTTGGCGAACATTACACGTGGTTCGAATCCTGGAATCACCATTTTTTATAGCACTTTACCTAATTATCATTGTTAGCCCGGGGGTTAAACTTACTTTATAAAAAACATTTGTGCCTTTAGGGATTACTCTTCAAAGACCAAAAACATTTGTGGAAGGAGATATTATATAAAAATATATCCATATTTAAATTATATATATAAATGAATATATATATATATATGAATAAAAATTTCGTAAAAAATATTAATATTGAATTATATGAATAAATATTTATACCAAATATAAATGAAAACTTATTAACATAATAAATTTTTTTAAAAATAATTTTTAATCATTATTATAGACTAAGGTTGCCCGTGCATTGCACGGCCTCGGGCCTCCACAGAGTAAATTGTAATACATGAACCAAACACCTTTGTGCAGAAAAGTCAAAAAATCTTATCAACAAATTTAATTCAGGAGACCATTTCACCCGTTAGTCCTAAATGTGAGATGACAATTTGGAGTGGAAAGTTTCAGTAGGAAATGATCAAATGAAGCACGCCGGTGGAACCTTTCAAGCATTTCACTCTGTTCATTTTATCAGGCCTCGCCCAAATTACCCGATGTATTAAAATTTAAAATGAACCCTTAATTATTTATTATGTGTTTTTTTACTCAATAAGTAGATTACAAGTAATTTCTTGGACTCTTCCTTATGGGATAATGACTGACCAACCAATTTTCTTCATTACAATGCAACTCTTTCATAATTAAAATAGGCATTTTTAGTTTTTGAAAATTATGTAGCATGAAAATTTAAATGGAAACGTGTTAATGCATTTTTAGTTTGTTAAACTTTTGCTGCAGACTAATCATTTTCGAGGTATAGAGATCACTAAAATGAGTTTTGTCTCTCACAATAAAGTCTTTTTTATACACACTGTCAGATATCTGTCAACCCTTGTCAAGATGATTAAAGGATACAACTATCTGTCAACTGTGTCAGACTTTGTTAGTTAATGATTAACTATATTAGGACTAATTAGGATAAAGTTAAAACTATATTAGGACTAAAAATATAAGATTTTTATCGGAGTATGTGATATTATGTCACAGATGTGATTTCCAATAAAAACTTTCTCTTTTTTATTCTTTAACCGGTGCTCTTAGTGCACTTGTTAGCCCACTAATTAAAATAACTATTGCAAAATGTTTTGTAAGGTGGTTATATCATTTTACCTTGACAAGTGACACAATATAGTATTTATACCTCAAAATATAGTATCACCCCATGGCTTACTGAAAACCTCCATTGTTCTATCAAACAAAGAATTCTTCGGAGGTATGAATTTCACAAGTCATACCAACTTGATAACTGTTCTGCTGATACTTTCCTGCTTTGGCCTGTGCTTGAGTTTTGCCACTGATATGATTACTTCAGTCCAATTCATCAGGGACACTGACACACTAAGCTCAAACAACAGTGACTTCAAGTTAGGATTCTTCACCCCTGAAAATTCAACAAACCGCTATGTGGGAATCTGGTATCTCTCTCAATCCAATGTTATATGGGTAGCTAACAGGAACCACCCACTACCAAAAAACTCTTCTGGGATTGTTAAAATCTCTGAGGATGGCAATCTTGTGGTATTAAATAGCAAGAACAAGCCTGTTTGGTCAACAAATGTGGCACATAATGCAACCAATTCAACTGCCAAACTCTTAAATACTGGAAATCTGGTCTTGCTAGATGGTGCCACAGGGGAAGTTATATGGGAGAGTTTCCAACATCCTTGTGATATTTATGTGCCAAAGATGAAACTCAGTATCAACAAAATTACAGGTAAAAAAGTATACTTGACATCATGGAAAAGCCCTTCTGATCCATCTGTTGGGTACTATTTTGCAACTCTTGAACGCCCCAGTGCTCCTGAATTGTTTCTCTCACTTAATGGAACTATCCCATATTGTCGATCTGGTCCATGGAATGGTCGAATTTTCATTGGATTTCCACAGATGTCAAATGGGTGGAGTTTGATAAATAATGAAGAAGAGGGAACTGTTTATCTTACTTATAATTTCCCAAATCAATCTGAGTTTGGAATCATGGGGTTGAATCCACAGGGCCAACTAACAAGTGCATGGTGGAAAAACAGAAAGGAATTGTGGAGGACAGTGTTCCAAGGAAGTTATTGTGATTTGTATGGCATGTGTGGGGCATTTGGAAGCTGTAATTGGCAGAGCACACCAATATGTAGCTGTTTGAATGGCTATAAGCCTAGAAATCTAGAGGAGTGGAATAGGAGAAATTGGACTGGTGGGTGTGTAAGGAGGGAGGTGCTTCAATGTGGGGGAGAAGGAGTGAGGAAAGATGGGTTTTTGAAACTTCAAAATATGAAAGTGCCAGACTTTGTAGAGAGGTTAGCAGCTTCTTTGGAGAGTGAATGCAGGGATCAGTGCTTGGAGAATTGTTCTTGCGTGGCATATGCATATGAGAGTGGTATTGGGTGCATGGTTTGGAGTGGAGATTTGATAGATATACAAAGATTCTCAAGTGGAGGAGGGGTTGATCTTTACATTCGTGTAGCACCTTCAGAACTAGGTGAGTTAAACTTTTTGTTTTACTTGTAATCTAGTATTTCAGGTACCATTACTGACAGTCAAAGTTGTTTGAAATGCAGAAAAACATTCAGGTAAAAGAAGAGATAAGAGATTAATCATTGCAATTGGAGTTACCGTAGGAATGATTACCTTAGCTGGCTCTGCTTATCTCGCATGGAAATGGACTGCTAAATCTAGAGGTATATGTGTTAAAGTATTGAAATTCTCTATAACTAATTCTGATTTCTTTTTTGTGTCAAATCTTAAATCAAGTTTAATTTTATATACATATATATCTTATAATTTTAAATATTTTTATTTTTTTTATTTAGTTAAGTTCTTGTCCCAAAAATATCCCATTTTCTCTATTTGATCCCCCATTTAATTTTTTTTAAGGTGGTCCTTTAAAAATAATATTTATCCTAAATTGTCCCTATTATTTTTTCTTATCATAAAATGCTGATGTGGCTGGATCATTTAAAAAATTGTAATATTTTGTAGGGCTAATTTAGAAATCATGATACTTTGATTAGTTTGAAAATTGTGATGTTTTTAGGACTTTTTGGAAAAAAAAATTATTGTTAAAAAAACATAGGGATCATTTATAAAAAAATTATTTCGGGGTGACTATTGTGGAAAAAAAAAATAAAAAAAATGAGAACCAAAACCCCAAGGGGTTGGTCGAGTGGAGTAAGACACGGTCTCGTATCTGACAGTCGCAGGTTCGAATTCCCACTCGTCCCCTTGGGGTGAGGTAAAATGTAAGTACCTCTCTAAGTGCTCAAAGAGCCCGAAAGCTTTCCCTACCTTAGACTGGGGCACCATCCCCTCACCCTAAATTTTTTTTTTACCGAAAAAAAATGAGAACCAAATAAAAAACCGTAATATTTTGGGGAATAAAAACATAATCAAACATTTTTCTTTATAGAAAAGTACTAGCAACAAACTCTTTAGCACACTCTTTTTAATACACTTCATGTGATTGGTTAAAAGACACATGAGTCCCACCACATTGGGAGTGAGACCCACATAATTTGGTGGGATCCATGTGAATTTTAATCAATCACATGGAGTGTGTTGGAAAGAGTGTGTTAGAGAGTGTGTTAGTAGCACTCCTCTTATTTATATATATATATTGTTAATTTTATTTAAATTTAAAAATATGTATGAAATGTGTATGTATGCCAAAAACATATATATGACGCCCAAAATAGTTACTGAATTACTGGTGTTATAGTTACTGTGACGTATTGATAGAAAGTGATATTAATCATAGGAAAAACAAATTCACAAAGACAGAGAATGAACAAAGGCCAGAAATTGGATGATCAATTACCGCTTTTCAATTTTGAAGAGCTTGCAACTGCTACAAATAATTTTCACCCAGCTAACGTCCTTGGAAAAGGTGGTTTTGGTCCAGTATATAAGGTAAGTTTTGTTTTGCATGGTCATCGGTTCAAATAGTTTCAAACAATTAAAAGGGTGCAAAATCTGTTTTCTTTTTAATTGTCAACTAGGGACAATTGAAAGACGGACAGGAAATAGCAGTGAAAAGGCTTTCAAAAACATCTGGACAAGGGTTAGAAGAATGCATGAATGAGATATTAGTGATTTCAAAGCTTCAACATCGCAATCTTGTGAGGCTTCTTGGCTGCTGTATTGAACAGGAAGAAAGGATGTTGATTTATGAGTACATGCCTAACAAGAGTTTGGATGCATTACTATTTGGTTAGTTCAAGCTTCTTCCTTAACAAAAGAGTGTGTTTGGATTACTCCAAAACTACGTTACAAACGTGGATCCCAGCCAATGCTAGTGAAAATAGCATTGGTCCGGATCCATATTTATAACGTGATCTTGGGGTAAACCAAATATATTAAGAGTATATTCTACATGTTTGGTTTAATGTTGAAACGTGATAAAATCACATTTTCAAGCTATAAAAAGTTGCGTTGAAAATCCAAACTTGAGTTTTACCAGTTTCAACAAGATCAGACCAAATACACACGAAGTATATCCTACCTGTTTTTATGTCTCCTACAAGAATTGCCAAGAATTACCAAATAATTTATTTTCAATTTGAGTCTAAACTTGTTATTTGTCTGAATTTGGATTGCCTCTTCAATAATGTAGTTGAAAAAAATGTTTAACTTTACTGTTGATTTCTTTTACAGATCCAGTCAAAAGAAGGATCTAGATTGGCCAAAACGCTTCAATATAATTGAAGGTATCTCTCGAGGTTTGCTTTATCTCCACAGAGATTCAAGGCTAAAAATTATACATCGAGATTTGAAGGTTAGTAACATCTTGTTGGATGGAGAGATGAATCCAAAAATATCTGACTTTGGTATGGCCAGAATCTTTGGAGGCCACGATTTACAAGCCAATACTAGAAGAGTTGTTGGAACATTGTAAGCTGCTCTTCTATATCAAGATTATGCTATTGGGTCACAATGAAATGAATTAGCTTTCTTATATATGGCTTAAATGCAGTGGCTATATGCCTCCAGAATATGCATTCCGAGGGTTGTTTTCTGAGAAATCAGATGTCTTTAGCTTTGGAGTCTTGCTGCTAGAGATTATTAGTGGGAAAAAAATCAGTAGCTATTATGACCATGACCTATCATTAAGCCTCTTAGGATTTGTAAGTCTTTCTAAATCAATTTTGTTACCTGTTGCTGATAATTATGAAATGTCTAGTTGTTTTGCTACTATAAATTGATTCTTGTTTTTTGTTTCAGGCATGGAAATTATGGAATGAAAAGGACATCAAATCCCTGATAGACCAAGAAATATGTAATCCAGATTATATGAAAGACATTTTGAGATGCATACATATTGGACTTCTTTGTGTTCAAGAAGTTGCAAAAGAGAGGCCCACTGTGGCTACAGTAGTTTCAATGCTTAATAGTGAGATTGTCAATCTCCCTCTCCCATCATACCCTGCATTCATAGAAAGGCAAATTGTATGGACTGGAGAATCATCTCAGCAGAACTATAAAACATACTCCATCAACAATGTTACTATCACAGACATGCATGGTAGATAGCAAATGGTGAAGAAACTAAGGTTGGAGCCTGATATCTTGAACCGATGTAGATATACATATATCTCTTTGAAATTGTAGACTTGTTTTTTTTAAGTCTCCAATAAACTTAAAAACTAAAGATTTTAAATTGGAGTTGCAATCGTGGCTATGGCCGGCCACTACAATTACAGGCATATATAGTAGTTGTTTGCAACTATTGCGATGTGAAATGATTTTATGCTTGCGCACGAAATACAATCCATCATAACTTAGCTTCAAAGTTTCACATCTTCTACTCCATTCTCAAATCTCCTATTTCGTTCATTACCATTATAATCTCCCACTCCTTCTAAATTATTTCTAAGGTGAGTTTATTTTAAGGTATAAAATTTCTGGGAATAATTTTTTTGGGAATCCTATTATCAGAAATGTTATTCCCGAGTAAAATTTATATGTATGTTTTTTTAAGGAAAAAATTTATATGTATGTTTGGTATATATTCCCGGGAATATTTTTAAAAATGATTTACTTTAAAAAAATTAAAAATAGAAAAATATTGTAGAATGATATGGAAGTGGAAAAATTAACTTTCATTCTCATGGCAATATAAGATTCATACCCCACACCATGAGAATAAAAAATGGGTAAAACATGACTAAAATACTTTCCCGGGAATCAATAATACCTGGGAATATGATTTTTAAAACTTATACCAAACGTGGGAAAATAACAATTCCAAGCTCACTTTCCCGGGAATATATTTCTATAACTTCAAACAAACACATCTAATTTATTAAATGAAGAAAAGAGAAATAATGAGTGACTCAAAAGCCTGAAGAAAAGAGAGAACACTTTTACTTTGTATAAGAAAACTCAATTTTTCTTTGATGATTCAAACACACTACATGGTTTCATATTTATAGGAGGAGCACATTTGGTAGTTTTCACAATAGTCAAATTGATTAGATGTACACCGAAAGGCTAGTCTATGTTTAGCCTATCATTTTTTAAATTTTCATGGACACTAGCATGTGCTCCATATCATGCTATGTTTCATCCTCCTCGGGTTGGACATGACTCACCCTCGAGTCAAACTATGCTTTGTCGTCTAAGTATGGCAAAATGTATGCAACATTAAAAGTACTAGAAACTCTATAGGAACCTGGCAGCTCCACTTTGTAAGCATTGTCGTTGATCTTCTGCACAACTCTGAACATACCATCAGTTTTGGGGTACAAATTTGGAAATCGTTCCATCCGAAAGTGAACCCATACCAAGTCTCCGACTTTGAAAGTTTGCAATCTTTAGTGCTTATTGCGTTGAGCTTTGTACCTCGAGTTTTGCTTGTTAATCCTTTCATGAACCTATTCAAGTAGCTTCTTGATTTCCTTTGCCCTTTGTTCTGCTTCTGCATTATACTGTCGACTACCGGATGAAGGGGTCAAGTCTAGTGGAATAATTGAGCGAGAATTTTGTTTCTTTTAACACTCCTAGAAGAAGGTCTATGCATATTCTCTCTAGAGCTGTCAAGACCTACAAGTCCAGCTCAAAAGGAAAGGAGAAAATGGTTATTATTGATTCATAAGAAGGAAGGGAATCACAGGCACCTATGGTTGAAGATAGGGGTGTTCACGGTTCGGTTTGGATCGATTTTGAGGTAAAAAATTATCTGATCCAATCATTGTGTTTTTATTATTTCATCATCCGATCAGTTTTGATATTTTTTCAAATCCAGTCCAATTTAAATTGGATTGGATTGGATTGATTTTCGGCTTTTATAGAGATAATAAATATTAGATAAAAATGATAAAATTATGAAATAATAGTACATATTTTTTTATTGGAACTTATATTTATTAAAATAAATATAAAATTATATAAAAAGAATGACATGAGACATGAAAACTAATTTAAAACTAGTTTTAATTTGATATATTTATAGAAATATTAACACGATATTAGATAATAAAAGTATTTTTATAAATATATGTATACAAGTATAGACATATGATTATTTTATAAGCAGTAATATATGTATACAAGTTCAATTTGGATTGGATTAGATCGGTTTTCAAAATAGGACCCGAAAACCAATCCAAACCAATAAAATAAATTCAATTTCTGTGGTTTTCAGTATTTTGAATTTCAGTTTTTCGGTTCCGTTTATGCGGTTTGTATTGGATTGGATATGAACATACTTAGTTGAAGAAATATATAAGAACGAAAAGAGAAGAGAAAGCTCTCCTATGAATGCAAAAGAAGAGATAGTAAGTTGTAAATGAGGATAAAGAAGCTTAGAAGGAATGAGAAGTTGAGACTTGAGATCAAGTCAGTAGAAGATGGTCATTAGTTTGAGAGTATCGAGACTCTAAAAAAATTTAATGAGAGATGGAAGTGGAAGGGGATAATGTTTGGTAGAATCTATAACTTGAAGGAGGTTAGAAATGTTGGTAGGGGATAGATGTAGTTCTCAAGAGGCTAGGATGGGAGAATTTCTTTCTCCATCAAGGAACCAATTTATCCAAAGTTGGTTAAGGCATTTTATGTTACTGCTTATGAGTCTAGGTCAGATGGAAAAGACCTTGTAGATTTGAAGAGAAACACTCTTATCCTCACCTCTAGAAAACATCTGGCCTTAGGAATCACCCATAATTTGATTATGAAATCCTTGTTTGTTATCTTTTTTCTGCAATGAAAATTTTTAAAACCTAATTTTGCAAAATAATGAAAGATGACTTTCTTAAAATTTTATTAAAAAATTCAATGTTAATATATTAATAGATAAATTTAGTATTATAAAAAAAATGAAAAGTTCTTTTCTTGTGATATTAATTGAGAAATAAGAGAGATATGATAAGATATGTAATAAAAAATAAATTATATATTACTCCTTTAAGAGGTAGATATATGCCTAAAGGGTAGGATGCTTTTTAAAGTATTATATATCCAATAAAAAATGGACAATTAACATAGAACTCATTTAGTACCTTTTACCATTATTCTTCCTCTTATAACAATGTTGTTCTTCGTGTGTTTTATCATTCTTGGTGTTTTGTCCGCCTCCCTCTCCCCTCATACAGAGATTTGTTTTGAGTCGTGATATTGGTATTGCAAACGATGGTACCGTAAATATACCACTGTTTTGCGATTTTGGTTTTTTACTCTTTTTTTATTTTGTTTTTTATTTTTTAATAGTTTTTATTTATTTTTTATTTTTTATTATATTTATTTTTATTTATTTATTTTATTAAATAAAAATATAGATTAAGAAATACAATAAATATGTATTCTTGGAAGGGTTGACATAAGTTTCTTATCATCATTATTCTATTTTGATGCTAATAATCAAATATACTATTTCATTCACCGTTTTTGGACATACAATTAACCCCGTGTCATTCTGATGCAAATAACCAAATTTATTATTTTATTAACCCTTAATGGACACACAATTAACCTCATGTTTATAATATTACATTTCACGAAGGGTTAACATAAATTTCATGCGATTGTTGTTCTATGTTGATACAATTACCAAATTTACTATTTCATTAATCGTTAATGGATATGTAATTAACCTCACAAATTCAATTAACCAAATATCTTGTCCTGTTAGCCGTCAATGAATACAACATTAACCTCATTTAAAAATATGTTCACCATTTCTGGACACATAATTAATCTCGCGTTAAAAGGAATGGTTAACACCAATTCCATATGATCATTTATATATTTCTTAATCTATATTTTTATTTAATAAGATAAATAAATAAAAATTAATATAATAAAAAAATAAAAAAATCTAAAAAAAGGATGCTAAAAAACAATACCACAAACAGTGGTACATTAATTTGCGCGTGGTACCACTGTTTGTGGTACAAGAAACATTATCCATTTGTTTTTGCTAAAGGAAAAATATTAATAAAGGATACCTTATGTACGAGTTGAGTAAACCCGACCAACCCGATTCGATTTATGAGAAAAAAACAACGGAATACTATCCTGGATTTTTGGTTAAATTTAGTTTTCATAAAGTTGAATCTGATTAATTTGATTTGTACATTGAGTTTTCACATATTTCTAACCTATATAACCCCGTCTTATATATAAAAAGCAATAAAAAATTAATTAATATCGTAAAAATATTCAAATATATCTACATTTTTTCCAACCTAACTCAATTAAATTACATTGTTTTTTTTTTCAGTTTTTCATTTATGTTCATGTATTTTCATTTTTATGTCAACCCAAACCGTATTGGCTCAGGTCATGTCGGGTTCCAATATGAAAAATAAGAAAAACTGATTTAACTCAACCCAAATTACTTCTATTGATTTACATCTAAAAATTTCCACAACCTAAAATTAATCAACCTGTATGCACCCCTAATATCAATCAGTTTGTTCTAAACTTTGTTCTATGCAATTTAACAATTTAAATAATATTTATATTCACCGAATGAAGAAGATAGCGCGCATTTGGCACATATTCAAATAAAAATAGAATGAAATAATTTGTTCTATTTTGTTTTAATGAAATTAAAATATATCAATTTTCATGTGTTTTCTGTTTTTAATATGTACCAAACTTACAATAAACCATTTTTTCGGTTATAACCTATCAATCAACTGCTACTATTGTTATTTAAAAGTGTCGTGCTAATGAATATAAATTCATTCCGCACGAAAAAGATGGGAGAAGCGGAATTTAAATGGCGGAACGTAAATGACTGAAAAATTAAAAGCGGAAAGTAAAGAGATGAATATGGATGAACAATTAAGTGGGAGAGATGAGAAAGAATGTAAAAGGATGGGAGAAAATGTAGGTGAACGATTTTTGGAAAATGAAGACAACAATGCCTCCATTTACCACAATCAACTACAAACATCAGTTATATCAATCAAGCAGTTCAAGAGCAATTGTGGACACTTATGGAAAACTTGAGCAAGCATATAATCAAACACCTAGAGGGTTGGAATTAGCAGCCCAAAATAGCCCCCTATACTACCTCAAATCAAGCAAGAAGACAGGCAATCAAAAGTTGCAATGCAATAGAAAAGCACCTCGAGCTCAGAACAGTTCACAAGTCCAACAGTTACATGGAAATTGAGCTTGAATACAAGGAAAAAGTAAGGAAAATAACTTAAAACTCTGCACCTATGTGATGCAAAATCCGCGGCCAAAAGTGGTGAAAATCCCTCCGAACAGCTCCAAATTCAAGTAGCTCTGATACCAATTGATAGCACCTCCTTTCCCAGATCTAGAATTGGAGCCAAGGACTGTAAAATCAAACAAAACAATCGGTGAAAATGGGTAAAAATGGGCAGCAAGGCCGCGACCTTCAAGGAACCAAAAGAGAGAAATTAAAAGAGAAAATGGAAGAGAAAGAGATGGTGTGAACGCCACTGGTGCATGCAACCCCCACAGCAGATAAGTTCAAATGCTAGACGCCGCTGATTCAGGTGAATCAAATAAGTCTCTGGTTGGTTTGAGCAAGAACCACCAAGCCTTCTCTACTCACAAGACGAGGAGGAACTTTGACATAATGCCTATACTATTCAAAATCAAAGGTGAAATACAAGGGGGTGGTCTCCTATTTATAGGAAAAGGAGGTGGCTAGGTGGTGGGAAGGAAAATACAAGATGAGTTAAAAACTATCCTAATTGGGGTGGTCTCCTATTTATAGGAAAAGGAGGTGGCTAGCGCCCCACTTAAGCTAATCATAATTAGGAAAATTACAATGAAGCAAATTATAAGGAAATCCTAATTATAATGAAGATTAAGTAAAATTAATTCTAATTATGATGATGGGCTTCATGTTGACTTAACTAAGGTTGACCATGAGCAGAGTTGACCAAGGCTTGGTCCAACTCCATGCGCCCAAGTCAGGCCCAGGCTCCCCTTCAGCTCTGCTGCCAGCTCAGAATTCCACTGGAAGTTGCCATCAGAACCTCAAGCAATACCTTTCATCTTCATCTCATTCTGTTGTAACTCCTCCACCAAGTCAAAAGGTGTTTCTGAGCTACGGTGTTGAGTTGAGAAGCTTGGAGACGCTTGCACAAGACTACTTAGGATCCTGGAAAGGCCCTGTAAGGAGAATACTTAGGAGCCTGGAGAGGCCCTGCAAGGAGAATGCTTAGGAGCCTAGAGAGGCCCTGTAAGGAGAATACATGGTGAGTTTCCTGAAGAGGCAGTTGATAACAAAGAATACTTGTAACTTTGAGAAGTTGGTGAAAATCTCACCTTGTGTGGGGACTGGATGTAGCCTAAGGTTTGTTGGGTGAACTAGGATAAATCTATTGGTGTTCTCTTCTTCCATGCACTCTATTTGCTTATCTGCATTCCAAGTTGTCTAGTGCAAACAACGTTTTAAGTGCATTTCAAAACACTAAGTTAATCGAATTTGCTTAAGATTCAAATTTGTTTCTAAAAAGCCAACTAATAGTTGTAAACTGCTTTTAACTGCATCATGGTTTTCATTTTTAATAACAAATGCTTCTAACTGATTATTGTTGATAAGAGTGAACCAGAATAAATCTGGCAGTGTTGTTCTCTTCTGACCCTAACTCATATATGTTTATATCCAACTGAGCATTTTAGAAAAATGCTTGTGAGATTGATAACTGAATCTATTTAAGCAACAACTCAGAAAAAAACTTATCCAACTTGAATTATTTCAGTTAACGTCTTAGTACAAAGGTCAGAAGCTATATTTAATAGAACAAGTCTTTTATATGCTCAGACACTGTTGCTTCTGACGATAACTAAAACTCTGTTGCTTCTGACCGTAACTAAAACTATGACATCCAAGTTGAAAGACTTGAGGATCAAAGTCAGAAAAGAGTTTTAAATTTTCAGACAGACTTAGATGCGGCTCAATTAAACCCCTCCTTCTTGAGACTTTGCCAACTATAGATAACCTCTGGTTTTGATTATGTCTCCTTTCCTAACCATGTTTTCAAACTAAAAAAGGCTCTTTATGATCTAAAAAAAGTTCCAAGGGCTTCGTATGACAATTTGAGCAGTTTTCTCATAAAAAATGGGTTCGAAAGAGGAAAGGTAGATACAACTTTTTTTAGAAAAACCTCTAACAAAGACTTTATTCTTGTTCAGAAATATGTTGATGACATTATCTTTGAATCAATAAATTCTTTTTTTTGAAAAGAGTTTTCTAAGCTTATGCAGTCTGAATTTAAAATAAGCATGATGGGAGAATTAAAAATTTTTCTTGGACTTCAGATTAAGCAAGAATATGAATCTATATGGATCCATCAGGAAAAATATACAAAAGAAATGCTTAAGAAGTTCAACATGAATGACTGCAAGTCTATGTCAACTCCAATGTATCCTTTTGCAATCTTAAGTAATGATGAAGGAGAAGAACCTGTTGACCAAACTATGTACAAAGGAATGATTGGCTCATTATTGTATCTTATAGCAAGTAGACCTAACATTATGTTCAGTGTTTGTTTGTGTGCAAGATTTCAGTTAGATCCAAGAATTACTCATTACAAAGTTGTAAAGAGAATTTTCTGATATCTAAAAAGTGCTACTAATCTTGGTCTTTTCTATAAGAAGAGTAAGGATTGTCGGTTTGTTGGATATTGTGATGTTGAATTTGCGGGATATAGAATGGAAAGAGAAAGTACTAGTGGTAGATGTCACTTCATAGGAAGTAACATGATAAGTTGGTCAAGCAAAAGGAAAAGCACAATTGCTCTTTCTACAACACAAGCAGAATACATTGCAGCAGGAAGTTATTGGTCACAACTTTATGGGTAAAGTATCAGCTTAAAGATTTTAATATCTCTTAGCATTGTATACATGTTATGTGTGATAATATTAGTGCAATAAATTTATCTAAGAACCCCATACAACATTCTAGGGCTAAGGATATTGAAATCAAGCATCATCTCATTAAAGACTATGTTCAGAAAGGTGTTTTTGATATTACATTCATTGACACACAACATCAATAGGCTTATATATATTCACAAAACCCCTGACTGAAGATAGATTTAAGTTCATAAGATGTTCAAATTTGATCGAGGCCGTACTCAATCAAATAAAAGGAATTAAGGTGTAGTGAGGGTTAGTTAACCCAAAGTCGTCTCTCAAGGAATCAATCACAAATTCAAAATTTCAAATTCAAAGCAACACACACTCAGGGGGTTTTTCAGAACCCTTAACCACATAAACTAAGATTCGAAATTAACCAAATGAACAATTAGATCAATCCTCTGCACATGCATAACATGGATCTATCACTGGAAATCAAGAATCAATTTTATCAAACATGTATGAATCCGAATTTCACAATGAATTAATCAATAAGCATCAACAACTCATGGTTCAAGTTCTTGCATTAAGCATGCAATGTTCATCAATTAGGTTAGTGATTAAGCATCCTTAATTCTAATTGAATCTATATTTAATTCGAATTTCCAATCCTCAAGCATAAAGCATACTTGAATTCAATTCTACAATCCCTAAATTCACAGTTTTAAGCAAAACCGAAATTCATGTAGGAAGAACAAAATCAGAATTGGAGCTAATGTTGAGAGATAAAATTCGAATTACAATCAAACCTCAAGATCCAAGCTAGCATTGATACAGAGAAGTTAGCCTTCCATTTCCATGGAGGTGAAATCCGAATTTGCAAGAAGAGGAAGAAGATGAGGAAAAATCGTCCAAGGCAAGAAGAGAGAAAAAGAGTGGGAAAATGAAGAGTCAAATTCTAAAATTCTGAAAAATGAGGGAAAAGTGTTTAAGCTGTTGAGTCTCAAATATGTTATTAAGTAATTAATAACATTTTAAGCCTCACATTCCTGAGTTTTAATGAATAACAAATTTGGTTAAAGAGAAGAAACAAATTCTGCTAAAGGTATTTTTTGTGTTTCAGCAACCCTCTGATAAAGCAACTCTCTGAAGTTATGCAACCCTCTGAAGTGGTGTAACCTTCTGAAGGAGAGGAACCTGCTGAAGGATCAGGACCTGCTGAAGACAATGAACCTTCTGAAGACGAGAAACGTTGTACTGAGACTTGTACCATCTTGGAAATGAGTTTCTCTGATGATCCCTTTTGAAGACTCAAGTCTTTCATAGCTTTCTGCCAGCTGTCTGCAACTCATCTCTTTCTGGCAAGGCAAATCGGAAACTTTTTGGTATATTTCAAATCACTGTTCCCCAAAAAGACAGTCCCTGCTATGAAAGTACACTTTGCTCAGAAAAGTAGAGTCAGCGCTGCTCACACATACTCCTGCTATGTTTGCTGCTGCAAGCTACCAAAAGCATTGTGTCTCAACGGGAAGAAGGCTATTTCTCAACGGGATTTTAAGAGAAGTCTAATCGGTCTCATCTCTCTTCCTCTATAAATACAAAGTCTCATGCAGAGAGGAATATATAATGAACCTACTTGCTGAATTGCTACAAAAATTCGATGAGAAATATTTTCATCTTATTTCATTTGTACACAATTTTCATATCCTGAGTTGTACTCAATAGCTTGTACATCTTACCCAGTTTAGGCTTTAAACTTGTGTAGTTTCAAAGCTTAAGCAATTTTCTCTATAAATAGTTTTCTATTTTGAGCCTGGAGAGGCTTGTTGTTTAAACAATACTTGTTGTTGAGCCTGGAGAGGCTTGGTAGGAAACAATACTTGGTGTAATAGAGCCTGAAGAGGCTTGACTATAAAAGAATACTTGTATCTGATTAGATAGTGGAAAATCCATAGCTGTTTGGCTTTGGGACTGGACGTAGCGCATAGTGGAAGTGAGTGAACTAGTATAAATGTTGGCTAAGTCTTCTCTTACCCTTAACTCATTTATATTTGATTTAAGCTAACGAGGAGGGTTCTGAGTATATTGTTTTATAACGTTGAAACTGAAAAACTATCAATTTATACTGAAAACAAGTTTCCCAAACTATTTTATTGAACCTGCTGAAGCTACTTCAGCAACTACCAAACTCCCAGTTTCAGCAATTTATAAAAACTCTTTTGTGAAAAGCACTACTTGTTAAAGGTTTACCTAAATCAGTTTGAAATTTATAAAACATTATTCAACCCCCCTTCCAGTGTTTCTTGTGGTTTGTAAATAAGCTACTCAGCAACACACCTATTTATAGTGCCTAAATCACTAACAATCTGATTAGGCCTTAATTAGGCCGAAATGAATTAAAATAGGCCCACAAACTAAATACAAAACTAAGCAATTTCGGATTTGCAACAAACAACATCAGTAGGCGATTTTGAAACAGCAATTGCTCCTAATTCCTTCATTGGAATACCATCATATAATATATCAAATTAAAGCCCTGGGTGTTAGCTTTCCAATGCCACTGGAATCACCCAAATATTCCACCTATAACTCCAGATATGAGCAAAACAAGACAGGTAGGTCAGTAGGCTTAAAAATCCGAATTTAAACAACATTTACAGTTAAAGCCCAATTAAGCCCAATTTGGTAAATTCCAATTAAAACAGTGGATTTAATCACAATTAGAGTCCAAGAAAGCTAATATTAATTATGCAAAGTGTGAATAAAAAAGTGTTCATCAATGTCATCTGAACATTCATGCACTATCTAAAAAATGAACCTATCTGAAATGCATGACTATATGATATGTCGTCTGAAGCACCTGTCTAAATGCATGTGTTTGAAATTATGTGATTGTCTGAAGTCTCACTCATCAGGTGACGTGGAAATTTGAAACAATTTACATTTAACTTTTTAAAAAGTGGACCTTTTCACTTTATACGTTATCCGAGATCTACATATGTAATCATACTGTAACTGTCACCTTGTCTAAGAAGCTATGTATTTGGAAAGAGAAACCTGCTATGGCACCGTTTCTCATTTATGCAAAGTTAAAGCCCTCAACTTCTCTTTTAATCTTCATATTCTTTCTTCAACTTCAAGATCATCAATGGCGTCCAAGAAATCAGTTGCTAACATTGTCAAGAGCAAGGATGTGAACCTACCTAGCCTTAGGGATACTGGTGTCAACCACATTCTTGAATTCAAAGTTGTTGGTTGGCTATCTTTCTTCGAGAAGATGGATGGAGAATGGTCGGAACAAAGAGTGGTTGAGTTAAGGAAAAATGCTAGGGTGGTGGTTAACCCTAACACAGGCTACAGATCCATTAAGAGCATGTAATGAACAAAGATATCTTCGTGAATGATTGGATACTTGCTAAGGTCACTGAATGACTTTAGAAGGCCTCGTCTTCTACAGTGATTAGGAGAAGAGTCATGGTGGAGCAAGGAAGTTCAATCCCATGATGTGTGGCTCAGAAGACCCCAAAAGCAAGAAATCTTAGTCCATGCCGGAGAAACCCAGGACTCCGCATGCCATTTTGTGCACTATAGTGATCCCCAAGATGGGTAGTAGGGACCACGTTTCTGAGATGCAAAGGTTCTGCATGATCAACCTTCTAAAGAAGGAGAAGATCAACATACCAAAGCTGTCGATGTCCAACATGATCAAGAGGATCAATGATTCAGCAAGCAGTCTCACGCACAACACACTAATAATGGAGATTATGTACCATTTCATGTTACCCATTCACAAGACACCCATGCAGAAGGTTCCAGGGTTCTTCTCTTTGGACAATGTTAAGTCCATCGGAATTTCAGTAAAGACCCCAAAACAAGAACCAACCATCAAGGTGGGATTGGCTAATAGGAAAACTGATACCACTAGGAGGACTGCCTTGGATATTATTGAAAATAAACTTCATGGAGACCTAGGCAGAAGTGCCTTTGAGAAGGAAAAGTCCCCATCTGAAGAGTTTATACATGCTAGAAGACTAAAGGTGGTGCAACCTAAGCTGAAGTCCAAAGTGGTAAAGGATAAATTGAGGGACACTGAAGATATTGACCTTTAGAACACTGATGAAGTCAATCCTGCTGCACAACTCATTATGTCTGAAGAGGTTCAGACAGATGCCCTACGACATCTGAAAGACCTCATAAGGCAGTTGAGGGAATTGTTCGTACTGAAACTATGCATACCTCAACATCTGAGGGACATGAAAATGTACAACAAGAACTAGTTCAGGAGGGTGTGGTTATCACTTTCGATACAGAAGAGGTACTCAACATCAAACCTCTCGCTGAAAGCTACCCAGATCTTGAAATGCATAAGGTTGCTACTATAGAAACAAAGTTGGAGAAGGAGGAGGACCTGAAAAGGAAAGAACAAGAAGACTTGGACCATGCTCTAGCACTGGCTAAATAACAGGCCTATGCTGTAGACGTCAAGGCTGAGGAGGAGGAAGAAGCAACCAAGAGGAAGAGGAAGATAAAAATTGAAGAAATATGCCCAAAGGTAGAGACTCAAGCTGTTGACCTCTCCTACTAAAGATGTTCCCAAAAGAAGAATAACAAGATCAACAAGTGTTGATGTTGCAAAGCTCCAAGAAGATGCTATGATTGAGCTTAAAAAGAAAAATAGGGA